>JANHFL010001264.1:131477-151761 GCA_032468155.1 Oxyrhabdium leporinum
GTGGGGCCAGCCAGAATCTTTCCTACCGGTTCACCCAAACAGGCCTGAACCGGCTGAATCCCACCACTGGATGCCACCTTGGGTCACCTCATTTCCCTTGACCAGCTCTTGTAAGAGTGGTTTTGGAAACATTTCTGAAGATAGCCATCACCGATGATGATCATAATGGCTTTGCCGTCATGGCAAGCAAAACGTTTACTTGGATATCATTGAAATGCTTGGATTAGAGCTAGTTTACTTGAAGAAGAAATGCAGGCTACAGCTAGAAAGCAATTAGTGCCACAACAATGTTACTGAAAGCCTGGTATCCCACAATATGCTTTTATTGAGTAAGAACTGCAAGATTACAGAGGCAGAAACAAAACCAAATCAAATGGATAAGAAAAAAAGTATATATATTCACACTTTTAAAGGGTAAGAAAATACATTTATTAAACTTCATGACAGTATTTCTGGCAAATATTAT
The DNA here is from genome assembly GCA_032468155.1 of Oxyrhabdium leporinum. Classification (NCBI taxonomy): domain Eukaryota; kingdom Metazoa; phylum Chordata; class Lepidosauria; order Squamata; family Cyclocoridae; genus Oxyrhabdium; species Oxyrhabdium leporinum. The sequence goes on from JANHFL010001264.1 coordinate 131,944, forward strand.
TAATACATGCATGTTATAGGGATAAGGACCGTCGGGCTATATAGTAACATATTAGCTTCATATTCATTCCAAATTTAGTGCATTAGTGCTACATTACTTGTGTAGTTTAATCTTCCCTCCTTTTTTCCTCTTTGTTTTCCCCTAAAGTTATTACTCACTTGATGAATCTGCTTGGATAGCTTCACTAGGAATCATATAGCTGCTACATTGTTGTTTTGCTCATATTGATGTCTATACAACACTGGCCTCAGTTCATAGCTATGCTGCGCACATCTACTCAGAGGGGTTTAGCACAGCAAATACAGGAAATGGGAAAGTCCTAATGAACCCTTTTGGTTTTAAGATGCATTGCTTTAATAAAGAGTTGTATGCAACTCACATTCATGTATTTAAGTTTGTCCTAAAGACTTAACGGGAATTTTCCTCAACTGCAAAGGGTTCGTGTCCTTCAGTACAGCAATCAACTGTTCATCTGTGAGTGAACAAGGTGAAATGGAAAAAGAATTTCAGAAATGCAGTTTTGCCAGTTAAATATGTACAGTTAAATATGTACAGTAGAATAAGAAGAGTAGAATGATTTAACCTACATTTTAACATACCTGAGCTGTCTGGCACCAGTGGGCCAGAATCAGTAGCCCATTTTATACAGACTAGAAGCAAAAAAGAAATAAAATTGCTCTAGGAGGACAGTATAAGAAAGTTAAGCAACACTGAGTCTTCCAGTTGATTCAATATTACACTGGTTATTTAATATTTCAATAAGCACTCAGATTAACTTCACATTTATTATGTATTATACGTTTAATATGCTGCAAGATTTTGAATAAAAACCTTCATAATGTATTAAGCTATAAAACAATGATATATTATACAAGCATTATTTCTTTATCTACAATTAACTTCTGAAGAATGTTCCCCAGACCCAACCCCAACCCTACTTCAGCACTCACCCAGTACAGCTCCCCCTCTACAAGTCCTTCCTGTGTCTGTTTCATCTCACTGCAGGAGATTTCACATACACAATGAAGCCCCTCAATCAAGACCATATGACTTCATGGGAAAATGGCAAGAAATAACAAAATCTATGCATGCTACCATAGAGTAAACAATCGAGTCACCCAGACACCAAAACTGGTACCAGGTGATAGTTTGCAAACATTCAACCAAACATTCCACAAGGACAGATCTTCTGACCAACAAAATCTTTCTGATCTGGAAGAGACGCGTGTACCATTTTGCGGTGGCTCACTCGCTTCATAAAAAGCACAGAACTGTTTGATATCACCCCCAATAAACAGGAAGTTCACTCTAACTGATCACACAATGCTACTTTGCAGTTGAACGTTTCCAGAAAAGTGCAACAGCTGTTCATTTAACTGAGATATCATTGTTCTAAAGCTGCTCCAGGAACCTTTTTAAAATCTCTACATCTGAACATGCCAATCATTTGGAGTCCAGTTAACTTGAAGCCTCATTTTAAATACCAAGTATAGAAACACAAGAATTCCATGGAGAATAGTTTACTGAATTCCACGGACACAGCCATAATCCTCGAGTGTCCGTGATCATTAAGGGCTTGAAGCAAATCCATCAACATCCCTCAAGCCTTAGTGAGAGGAATGGACATTGCATAGAAGAATACTTCTGAGAAAGATCAACACTTTCAAAAAGCCATTTTCTAACAGAAGTCAGGTGCCTCTTTCTCTGTTTATGTTTTCTTTTGCAAGAAAAACCTGTGAACAAACAGCTTGCAAAGATATCTGGATATGGCTGTGTGGCAGCTTCCACATCCTTAATTTAGCACTTGATGGTCATCTTAACTTATATGAATCATCACAAAGAAAGGCAGGCAATTCTTTTCCCCCAGATGTGCCATCCCAGTTAGAGAATACCTCGAAGTTTGCTGTGTGAACTGATACCTTGTGCTGTGCCATTTGCTTCATCTTACTGGCCCATCTAACTGATTGTCAGAGCCAGGAGCGGAATGAACTGTCCTTAAATGGGCACTCACATCCAAGATATAATGCACATTGGTGTAGTAGTCCCTGCTTCTTAATTAGTACGAGCAGTCCAATGGTTTTGTGTACAATCAGAAGTGGGCTTCAAAAATTTTAGCAACAAGTTCTCTGCCCAGTTCCTGGGTGGACATGGCCATGATGGGTGTGGCCTAGTCAGCCTCCTGCACCATCATGGGGGGGGGTGTTTTTGCCCTCCCTGGACTCCAGAGGCTTCCCTCGAGCCTCTGAGAGGGCAAAAACTCCCTCGCCTGGGCTCCGGAGGCCGGAAATGGGCACATTTCCAGACTTCTGGGAGGCAATTTTTTGCCCTCTCTGGGCTCCGGAGGCTTTCTTTGAGCCTCCGGGAGGGTGAAAATGGCTTTCCCCCGGGCTCTGGGGGCCCTTTGGAGGCCAGAAATGGGCCAGTTTCCAGACTTCAGGGAGGCTTGTTTTTCACCCTCCCCGAGCCTCTGCATATGCCCTGCACTTACCTGCATCCAAAACAGGCCGTGTGGGGACTCCTGGGAGGGGAGGGGCAGGGTAGACAGGGCCAGCCAAGGGTGGGATTTACGGGTTCGCCGAACCCGCTATAAGGTTAGTTATGGGTTCGCCCGAACCCAACCCAACCCATAGCAGCCCAGCCCTGTGTACAATATATTTAATTAAAGGCTAACTCTACCAGTCTATTCTACCGCCAAAGCATAGAGCCAATGTACAGCAGAACACTCCCCAGTAAATCTCTGTCTTCACATGAATAAGAAAATGCTGTTTTGCAAAGATTAGTGTAGCTTACTCTTTCTGATAAATCACTTTTATGAGGTATATCAAAGGATTACTAAAAATGAACACCCTAATTCTTCAAAAATGCAATTCCATTTTTTTTTTTTAAAAAGAAGTCCAACTAAAAAAAAATTCACAGTCCTTTCCCTCATAGGTCAAAACATAGCAACAAACATATAATGAATTAAATGTAATTATGTCCTTCAAAAAATAAATTCTTTTAAAAACAACAAAATTACTCCCCTCCCACATGAAACACATGGCTCAATGCTGAAAGGTTCTCCAGAACCAACTGAGCAGCATCCCCATTTTTTAAAAAAATAACCCAAAAGAATGTTAAAATATATCTCCCTTCCCAAACTAACATTTTAGATATAAGGTTCTCAAAATTTCTCTGAAAAGGTAAGAATTTCAATTATGTCCTTTCTGTGAGGTATAATATGGATAGTGTTCTTTATATAGATTTTTGTTTGATTTTCCAACACACTTCTCAGAAACAAGAGAATGAACTGGGCTTATGTCTAAATAATAAAGAAAAACATGCAAATTAAGGCAATATAGTAGTACAGAATCTGGCACCTGAAGTTCTAGAGATGCTTACAAAATTAAGCAGTATTATAAAAATAACCTGGAGTGATATAAGTAAATGGAGGTTCCCTTCTCCTCTTTTCCAAGATATTAAATTTAAATACCATGTAGAGCAACCCTTCCCAGCCTAATAGATTTCAACACGCAGGATTCTTAACATGCTAACTAGCATGCTAACCAAGGAATTCTGAGTGTTGAACTCCTGAAAGGTGTCCTGATTGGGGAAAGGTATTTATGGAAAACATTTACAGATTTGGGAACTTTTGCACATTTCAGATCTGTTGGGATGGACCACTCTCTTAAAAAGGGGCAATTACCCTTAGAGATGCTTTATTTCCAAGACACTAGCTTTACACTAAAGACATGAACATATTAATGGCTTATTGCCTGGATACCTACCTACATTCATTTCATCACATACACATTTCGTTTTTATTGAAGTATTGAAAACATGCAGCGCTTAGCAGGATCAGTTACTTTGGGTAGAAAAAAAAATCTAATTCTGTCAAATTCTGGAAAGCTGCAAAAGTAGTTTAAGAAAACAAAGGCCACTGTGTTAATTGTAAAAGCAACACCCCATCTTTGGACTGGAAATATTTGTTGTTACTATCAATGCAGATACCTCAACTGCTACCTCCAAAAATGGAGATTTCAAAAGGCTTACAAAAGTGTAATAGTTGAGGGCAAATATGATTAACATCTTTTTAAAGATGATAAATGAGGAAATTGAGTAGGGGAATCAAAGCATTAAACAAAAGCCCCATACATTAAAGGCACACTATAAATATGACCATTTTTTGAAAACTCAAGATTAAATCAGACTTCCATCCGTTTTTAATCATTTATCTTAAAATGACTTAAAATGACTATCCAAATTTGGTAAACTTGAATATAGCTAAATTGAAGATAACCTGGGAAAAATTCCATGGTTTTCAAGAAATCTTCCAATATATTGATTTCAATAGCTCAGAGAAGAAACCAACCAGTATCCTTGGCTTGATTTTTGACATACATGCTGCACGGAAAGTATTGAATTGCCAATTACAAAAGCTAAATTTGTTAAACACCTCAAAGAAGAAGTGAGCATAAATATCAATTTAATGACTTGTGTGAAATTGCAGTTTTACATGTGCGAGAAATACACTCTGAATGCTAAGATTTGTATTAAAACTACTCCACCTGATCGTATCCCAAAGCACTTAATTTTAAATTGCTTGGTAGTATTTTATAGAGGAATTTCAATCTCATATTCCCACAGCACAATTTGCTCCCTGCTGTTTCTGCCTGTAAAAGTTTGCAGGAAATTCAGAGTTGGAGGCAACTGAGTATTATAGTTGGCCATTCCCCAAAGCAAATGGGTTTTCCCCAGAGATGATGAAGAGAAGCTGTTGGAAGGCTAATTCCAAATAGTATTTATGCAGCCTATGATTTTGGAAGACTGTGATGTAAGAATGTGGATGACATGGGGAAAACATTCTGCTCTCTGTACAGTTTCTGACATGGTATATCTTTCTTCACTGCCCTCTTTCCTTGCTGCCCCTCTCAGAAATCACCAAAGTCCCAATATGACACATACTAATCCCTATCTTCCCATGGCCTTTTCTCCCTTCTCACAGTCACTGCTGCCACCAGTGGGCCTATCCCACTGATGTACCTAGCATTGTCCTTTTCTTTCTCCCATGACATGCTGATGTTGTGGCTTTTTCCTGTGTCCTCCAACTGTTTTTGTCCTCAAAAACAGAAACATTTGTTTTAATCCATGCATCCAAAACGTGCATATTTCAGTTGGGACACAAATCTCACAAAATGAGCTGTCCCGCATATAGAATAATGTGTGTATGGAACATTTTGCACATCTCATCAATCTCTTTCTGAAAGAGACATAGTTGGGCCATTGGTGTTCCTAAAAAACCAAATATCCAGTAGGATGTCTAGATCCACATCAGTGCTAGGAAGTGGGTTGTCAGGAAGGCAGCTTATCATCTCTCCGGTTTAATTAAGGTGAGGACATAGCACACATTGTATTTTTTTTTAAGTATGGAAAAATAAAATTTATTAAAAAATATGCTAGAAGTCCAACACTTATCTATACCTGACTAAGCTTTAAAATCAGTGTTACACTTGTGTGGTATCCTGAGTCAAAATGATTGTATATACATGCATACAGCAGGCTCATAAACATAACACTGCAAGCTTTGATTGGCAAGCAATCTAAATTGGCTCTACTGGAATTAAAAGGGAACAAACTGCCTTAAACAACGGCTCTCCAAAGCAGTTGGAAATCTAATGCCATAAAACCATCAGCAGCACTACTGTAGTATTTTATCATCATCATCATCATCATCATCATCTTTTAATGACTCCATAATCCCTTGCGGGGTGGCGTCTGGACAACTGAATGGAGCTGAGTGTTTACTGGCCGGATGCCCTTCCTGTCGCCAATGCAGAGTTTTTTTCAGCAGATATATTCTCATCGTGCCCAGAGAGAGAAATATCTGCTTCTACCTAGGATTGAACTGACAGCCTCCTGATTGTGAGGCGAGAGCTCCACCTCATTTACAACCTTCATGTTGACAAAGAAATCAGGAGAATTTGCCCTCTCCCTAAAAAATATACCACTGTATTTGAGGAACCCTGTCTCAAGATGTTGATCATGAATGAATGGAAAGGATCATGAATGGAAAGTAGGGTCTTGCATGCAGCATTGTCTACTGCCTGTGCGTTGACAGCAATTCTCTTCCATATGATGGTCTCCAGAATGTTCCCATTTCTGCGCAATGAGGAAAGACACAAATAACAATCCTACTACTTTCACTGAACTTTCTGATGGATGGAGAGATGACTTCCTGGTTCCTTGCTTACCACGTAGTGAGAGAAGAAGTTAAAGGGGCGTTTGGGTTTTATCCTGATAGCGATGTCTCCTTCTTGTCCATGGGGCAAAATCTTGCCATCTTCATCTACAATCTAAAAAACAGCAAGGAAGATGAAGGAAGAGTTGGGGTTGAGGAGAAGCTTTGACTTTGGGGCTCATTCATATCATTTTCTTGGCAAGAATAGAGAAGTGGGCTTCCCACCTTAATCACAACTATTTTTTTCATTTTTTAGAATTTATTTCAGATTGGCCCTGGGGTCTCCTGGGCTCACAAACCCAAGGCCTATCTAGGTCTGATCCTACTTATCATTGTTGGCTTGCTATCAGTTGAAGTTGATGGGGAGGCTGAAAATAAAAGCCACTCCCCCCCCCACAAGTTTTCCTTCCCTGCTAAAAGTAGACCTTCCAATCTTGATCTCACCTGAGCCAGGTGAAGGGTCCTACCTGAACGTCGTAAGGTGGAACTGCAGTCCCCATGGAGCCCGGTTTAACTGGTTTCCCCTTCTCGTTGACTGCTATCAACCCCTGCAGCAAACAATTTTGAATACTCCTGGAATTGCTCTTCTTTTGGACATTTCCATCCTTCCGTGGTCGGTAAAATGAGGACCCAGATTGTTGGGGGCAAGAGGCTGACTCTATAATCCGCTTAGAGACGGCTGGAAAAGCACTGTGAAGCGGTATATAAGTCTGCTATTGCTTGGGAGGAAAGGAAGGAAAGAAAGGAAGGAGGGAAGGAGGGAGGGTGGGAAGGCATAGTGATGAAGTTGTTACAATTCAGTGTTACAAGCTAACTCTGCCCACTGCCAGGAGTTTGATCCTGACCAGCTCGAGGTTGACTCAGCCTTCCGTCCTTCCGAGGTGGGTAAAACGAGGACCCAGATTGTTGGGAGCAATAGGCTGACTCTGTAAATTCCCCAGTCTTTGAATACCATTCTACAATAGAAAACACAATCTTTTGTATGATACCTTGATTGGGTTTCCAAATTATATTTTTTGTATCATGCATCTCCGTGGCCTTCAGCTGATACTCCTACCTTATAGTTGGAGGGTCATATACCACAAACTGTCCCTCTCAATTAATTTACCCAGTTCCTTGGTTCAGACAATACCCCAAACTATGAATTAATCAGATGGGCTACCTTGACATGCAGCCGTTATAAACAACGACATGAATAAAATCTCAGTCCTAACTTTAACCACCTTTAGCTGCTGGGTCCTTAACTATCCTGGTTAAAAGAAAGAAGCTTTTATGAACATGTACATACGGCTTCAGTTTGTCCGTAGCCTTCGTAGACTTGCAACCCCGTCTGTTTTTTCCATTGTGACACCACTTCTGGGTTCATTGGTTCCCCTCCAGTCAAACAGTGAGACAGGCTCTTGAATGTATAGCTTAATGCAGAGAAAAAGAAGAAAGAAACTGGTTTCCATAGTTATTCACTGTAGTTGTTAAGTGCTATTGCTAAGTGCTATTTTAGTATTACACATTCCTTTGGCCTCACCACTGATCAATCAATCAGTCAATCAAACGTACAGATGAGTTAACTGATAACCAGATACCTGCTAAGGTCCTGCTGCACCAGCATGCGGTAGGCTGTCGGAGCAGTGCACATAGTCGTCACTGGGTACCTGGAAAGCGTCTGGAAAGAAGAAAAAGGGAAGGAGGAAGAAAAGGATAGGAAAATGATGGAGCTGCATCTTCTCCAACGTTGCGTTCCTGTCTAAGCCAGCAGACAGGGGTTGTTGAGTGTATCACATTCCCCCAATGATTGGATGTATAGTTCTTACTTTTAGAACCTCCTTTGGGTCAAACTGTGGCATGCTGTGTATGAAGACACTGGTTCCTCGAAGCCAAGGGCCGAAGGCACTTCCCATAGACGCCTTCACCCAACCAGTATCGGACATGTTCCACATGACATCTGAAGGTTTGAAGTCCAGCCAAGACCTGCGAGACACAGTCGTTTTAGGTGGGACTCTGGATTGCCTTCAAACAAACAAGATCTCACCTCATTTTTAGGTGGCCTTAAATTTTCCACGGGGTTTAACAGGTCCTCAGTTCTTTGTGGGCAATGGTCCTCTGAGGCTGTCCCTTCTCCAGAAGTCTTGCATGAAACTCCAAGAGGGAGAATAGACCGAATTCTGGTTGATTGGGGTCAAGTTCAAGACGTGCAAGAAAATTAAGAAGGATACCTTCCCGATAGAGCTAAGCCCAAGGTTAAGCTGGTTTGAGAGTGTTCAGCCATCTTCGGAGAACCTGTGGTTCCACTTGTGAAGAATATAACCATTGGTTCATCGCTCTGGGTTTGAACACAGTTGTGGCTGGAAGGAGCTGCCCTGAAAGAGATCCAAGGAAGGATATCAGCCATGAACAGAAAGAAGCTTCGTCTCACTTAAAAACATGAAAATTGATCAACAAGGTTAACTGATTAACTGATCGCACCACTCCTAGAGTGATGTTTTATCTTCGATGTTGACCATCTCAGGGCTCCCTGTTGCATTCCCTGCCTGAATAAAGTAATTATCTGCCAGAAATTCAGAGCAGGGTCTAACGTGTATTGACTGGAAAGAAAACCTCGCTCAGTGTGTTGAGAATTATTCCCAGGTTTCATTTGCAGGCTTAAATGCCTCTCTGACCTATAACGATGGTGGAAAGTGGCACTCAGAAATACAAAGGATCTGTGAGATTCGTTTTAAGCACCTGCTTTTATTTTCACAATATTTAAAAAGCCAAGAGTGTCTGTTATAGCTTGTTTTTCTCCCCCAGGAAGTAGATTTCTGAATGATTGCTTTACAAAATTGCTCCCTTTAACATTTTGTTCACAATTTACATTTCGATTGCTCGCTGTTGCATGGAGAAGCTGAACTCAAAGGACGTAAACAACTGCAGATCACAGATCTTTCAAAATTGTTTTGAACAGTTACATACACAGATTTCTGGAATACAATATACTCCCATGTAACATTCTCACCTGCCCCTTCTCAGAGCTTATCTACCCTTGCCAGATCCACTTCCTTATTTCTCATGATACTCCCAGGTTCAAATGATCCTACTTTGGACACATTATGTGAAGACCCAACTCTCTCGGGAGAAGATTCTGGTGGTGGGAACGGTGGAAGGACAGAGAAGAAGACAACCACCAACAAAGTGGAGAAACTCAGTTACAGCGATGATGTGGGCACCATTGGAAGAAATCAAGGAATAGAGTCAGACCATCCTGGAGAAAAATCTATCTATATAGTGCTAAGAGTCAAGAATAAATTGATGGCACGTAGTCCATCAATCATCATATTCTAGAGTACTCTTTTGGCCTTTGTTTCGTTAGATTCTATCCCATTCTTTTTTAAAGAAGCTAAGGAGATCTACTTTCAATTTAGGGATCCAGTTTGGTGTAGTGATTAAGGCAACAGGTTAGCAATCAGGAGACCCTGAGTTCTAGTCTTGCCTGAGGCACAAAGCCAGCTGGGTGGCCTTGGGTCAATTATTCTCTCTCAACCCTGGGGGAAAAAACAACAACAGGCAGTGCCAAGCCGCCTCCAAGAAAACCTTGCCAAGAAAATTGCAGGGACTTGTCCAGGCAGCCTCGAGAATCAGACAGGACTGAATGCAAATAAATAGAGAAATAAATACAATGGCTCCGAAATTTAAATGGTTACCAATTTCCAAGTGTCTCAGTGCGCAGGTTTGTTACATTTGTTCTTCTGGATAGTCATTTAGCCGAAAGGAGTTTCTACCTTCCAAAAGGCTACAGTTAGCAAGTGGCCTGCCCTCCCTAGCATACTTCCTACCCATTCCGTGCAGTGGTGTGTGCTACCCATTGTGGCTTACTCAAAGAGCTCCTTGAAATGTTGCCATCCTTCTCGCCTGCTCTCGGAGACCAACAACTTGGTTTGCAGAGAAGGACATGAGGAAGAGACGGTCTCCACCAAGGGAGCCAACAAATCATTCGTGATGATGCCTTTAGCTTTGGAAACCTGGAGCCTGTGCTGGATATCTTTGGCTGTCAGCTGTGGGGTCCCCGGGATGAAGATGATCCCTGGCAAGGTCAATAAATACATAACTTGGAGGATGTTCTTATAACGTTGCTCATTCGCGAGGATCTTTGAAGGTCCCCATGTTCCACCACCACCCCTCAAAAAAAAAAAGCAAGAATGGAAGATGAGGTTCTGGGTCATCATTCCTGCATCCATCATTTTGACTTTAGGGAAGCCTGGAGGCAGGACGCTGAAGGCAGTGACAAGGTAAGGTACAACTCCATCCATCTCAGATTAAGATCCTACTGGATACCTGCCTCCCCCAGTACAACAGTGCCACATGCTTGATCATATTGTCATACACCTGTCCGTGTAAAGAAGCCTACCCTTTATAAAATCTGTAAGACCAACCTAAAATTAGCTAGCCATACCATTGCAATCCTTCTTAGACTCATTGCCCATCGATAGGTATTCAAGAATTCCCAGCTGCTAAATCTGGTGGGTCTATTTTCCCACTGGGATGGACCATCAGTTCTTTAGGAAAATCCAGACGCTAAAGGCCGTAGCTCTCCTCTCTTTGTTGCCAACAGCAAAGAGTATTGAAAGATAATTTTCTTCTGGACATGGAAAGTCCATGCCATAATCTACTTGAATGAAAAGAAGGACCAGGGGTGACAAGATAGCAGTGTGTTCCAATATCTCGGGGACTGCCACAAAGAAGAGGGGCTCAACCTATTCTCCAAAGCACCTGAAGGTAGGGCAAGAAGCAATGGATGGAGTCAAGGGGAGAAGCAACCTAGAATTAAGGATAATTTTCCTGACAGCGAGAACAATTATTCAGTGGAACAACTTCCTGCCAGAGGTTGTTGGCGCCCCATCACTGGAGGCTTGTAAGAACAAATTGGACAACCGTTTGTCTGAAATCGTAGAGGGTTTCCTGCTTGAGTAGGGGGTTGGACTAGAAGACCTCTAAGGTCCATTCCAAGTCCGTTATTCTGTTATTTAAGGACGGAAACATTTCCTGTGAGATACCTGAACAGGTCCCCCTATACCTAGATGCTTTTTTTTTTACCTGCTCTGATACATGCCACTGTTAACATCCACCATTCTGGGATCCGAGGCAGAATGAGGATCACTCGGTCTCCTTTCTGCAGGCCACAGGGCCCTGTGAGTACGTTGGCTGCTTTCCTGGAGACAAAGCCCAGTTTTTCAAAGCCCCATTTCACTTCTGCTCCTTTTCCATCAATCCACCAGAGAGCTGGATGATGGGGTCTCCCTCCATCCTGCAAAACAATATTGAAAGAGACTATGCTGATAGTTTCTTCCACCGTATTAAGGAAGTTGGTCTGGGGAGGTTCAACCAGACAATAGAAGAAGATTTCTCCGTTGGGATGGTCAACCAAAAGTTACATCTTTAGTTCATAGAATGAGAAAGGAAAATAGATAAAAGCAGGCTAGGCCTAATATAAAATTTCAGAACAGTTTTGTCTTCCAGATGTGTGAATTTCATCTCCAGAACAGATCATTGTTGGCTTCAGAGTTCTGGATGTTGTAAGTTCACACATCTGGAAGACTGGGGAAGATTGAAGAAAGATAGTTTAATGTTTTAATCTGTCTGGTTTTATAGTTTTAATATAACTTCGTGTGTTTTTTGAATTCATGATTGGTGACTGCCCAAAGTTTGTTAGAAGATGAGCGACTATATATATGTTTAAAATAAAATAAATATTTTAGAAACGTAAAAAAAATTATAGTGAGCAGGGAGTAGATTTTCAGGATTCAGCTGTTTTTATTTTCTTATTTCTTCTCCTTCTTTGTTCTTATTCTTACAGAAGAATATTTTCCTTGTCTCCTTTTTCTATTTGCCCTAAGAATAGAATTCTTAAAAGAGATGGAAATTTACAATCTTTCATTTTGATTTATAATGCATGTCACCTTGGGTTTTGCTGTTAGTCATCATAGACCAATTTTATTTTAGTTATGTTTTAAAGTTCTAACCTGATGCAGGAAATTGTAACATATAGAAGTATATTCATGTTACTTCTGACATTTTTGAATTGATAATTCTTGTGAATCTCTTTCTTATTTACATTATGCTATTCTTAAAAAAAAAAAGGAAAAAAAAAAGAAAAATGCAAACAAACCATTTTTAATTTAAAAAGTTAAGATAAACTATCCTAAGAAGAGAATCTCACCTGGACAGAAGAAAAAGTTGTATTTATTTATCGCAATTTTAATGGGATTTTATACATTTATACCTATATTTATGGTTTCATTTTAATGCTGTAAGCTGTGCAGAGTTGCCTTGTGGCCAAACAAATTTAATAATTAAAAATAAGTGAAATAAATAAAAAGGTTATCACGTCAAGTGGTGAGACGCGAATTATAGTTAGAATTTCCAAATTTACATTTGCCGAAATCCACACACTCTCTGCGAACTCTACAAGGGAATGGAGCTCTAAACAATATTTTCTTCCATGGTGCCCCTTTTTTAATACTTTAAAAATACTTTTAAAAAAAACACAACACTACATGATTTGCTTAAAATTTGGGGCTGACAATCTGGTATGTTGTCTCATTTCTCTTCAATTGTTTAAAGGAAAAAAAAAAGAGATATGGGGACGTGCACATCAATCAGGAACCCTCCTCCCCTAAAATTCTTTGGAAGGAACCTTACCTTTTCAATTTTAGTCCATTTATCCAGCACGTCATTTGCGAAATTAAAGTATTTCGGCAGCTCTCTGTCCCCTCGATTAATGGCTTCAAACTCGGAAAGATTGAGAGACGTAAACAGCCTCACGGCTTGGGGGACCGATCCGAGAAGTATCCTGCTCTTCCAGACGGATTTCAGCAACTTGTGGTTGATGAATAAGATCTTCATGGCTGAACGGAGGCTGCGGTGAAGACCACGCCGTATCTTAAGAGCTGGTTCTTCTTCAGGGAAGGAAGAGATGAGAAATGGACTTGTTATTATCACGTCTAGCGTGTCAAAGAACGCCTAAGCTGGATGGTGAGATGTGTCTGTTGATTCTTCTCCTTCTAAAATGTCTGTTAGCAGCAGGTAGGGTTCAGGAAACCATTTTATTCCGGAGAAAAAGCCAATGCAATTCATAAATGAGTGGCCCAAACCTGTTGCCTTATTCTATCGTCATGTTAGTAACATTGGGCATTGCTGGTTCCTTCGCCTCTCTTCAAACCCCTCTCCCATAGAATTACTCCAACGACACCAAGCACTTGCAACTTCACATCTAACTTGGCCAGAAATGGACCTTGGAAAGTCAGCGTCCTTCAAGGGTCCTCACTACACTCTTGAGAGGAAGAGATGAATTGTGGAAAACCGTAGCAAAGCGGGGAGAAATTGCAAGGTAGACATGGCAAGGTAAGGGTAAAATAACGTGGTGGTTCTCACCTGAAAGTGATCAGAGGGGAACAAGCTCTGTTTAATTTGTCTTTCAAAAGCTTCTACAGGTGGGTGGAAGTGTCACCTCCTCGGTTTCTCTTCTGCAGTCATGCTTTCAAAAGCCCAGAAGGTTTATCTTTCTGCAGTAGGTGGCTTACAAGGAAAAGAACTAGGCGTTCCTGGGAATGGAGTTTGTTTGTTTGTTTTTTAATTTCTCCAATTACACCCCTCCTTTTTCTTTTTACCTTTTTTTTTTTTTCAAAAAAGGCAAAACAGTGGAAAGGAGAAGAGAAGGGTATCATTGCTGCAGGATTTAATTCTGTGCAGTCATGTAATCTCTCCAAGTGGGGAGGGCATGGTGGAGGAACGTTTCACAGACCTACTTCTTGCCTCCAGAAGTTGTGGGGTTTTAAAGAAGAGATTGGACAAGCATTTGTCTGAAATGCTGTCGGGTTTTTCCTGCTTGAGCACGGGTCTGGACTAGAAGACCTCCAAGGGCCCTTCCGACTCTGTTACTCTGTTGGCTTTAGCAACGGGAGTGGCAAATTTCCTTATTTATTTACATAAAGGTTTGTGGTGTTTACAATGACTGCAAGTAGTAGTAAGATTCAACAGCCTGGCCATCTGTTGGCGTTGTTTTAGAACCCAACAGCATTCTGGTGTGTGTGTGTGGGTGTGTGTGTGTGTGTGTGTGTGTGTGTTTAAGTGGAAAAGTGACAGGAAGAAAAATAATAGTAATCTATCCTTTTTCTACTCTAGGGGTTAAGGTAAGCTATGCATCGCAAGCTGACAGCCTGACATCACTAATGGAGGCAGGGAGCAGTGGGGGTAGAGACACCAGGAGGGGACTCAGAGGAAACAACTGTCCCGTAAGAAGACTGTCCCGTGAGAAGCACCAGCCATCTCAAGGTCACACCAAAAGAATGTGGAGCCGGTGAGTGCAAAGACAAGGACCATTCCCCAAACAATTTGTTAACACCTGATTGGACATTGACCAATAACCAGAGGGGGTTGGCCAGGGACAAGGGGAAGATAATTGTATCTTTTGAGCACGAAAATCTCAGATCCAGCTTTGCTTCTTTTGTAACCAAGCTTTAGTGAAGTATATGTTTGGCTAATCATGGGCCAGGAGTCTTTCCTTCCTAACTGACCCAGTTAGGAACGGTTTATAATTTTCCCGCAAGCCAACTTAACAAAGCCAGATAGGAGTCAGGTTTAGAAAAGGTTTAGAAGAGTCTAGAATCCAGGTTGATTTTAGAATATTTTGTTGGGACTATGCAAAATATCTTGGAAAGGTAGCGAGATCTCTCATATTAGGACTAAGTTGAAACCAGTTTTAAACTGGGATTAAAGGATTTTTTTAATGGAAAACTTCCTAAACACCCAGCACCCCCTGTATCCAAGAATACATCACAGGCCTTCTTTTGGGTGTCCATTAAGCACCAAATCCTACCAGATCCTAATTTTTTAAACATCTGGGCAAAGAAAACTGACGGGCATCAACTTCTAACCAAGTCAATACTTCATAACTACTTCTAAATTCCAAATAGGTCTCGGAGGCATCCTTGGTACATAAAAAAAAATGTGGGTGTCTGTAACTCAGCAGTCAATCTGGAAATGTGTGTCCAGGAAAAAAAAGGAAGAGAAAATTAGATGTAATGGAGATCATCTTGAGAAGGTGGAGGAGATGACGAATGATACTTTGGCCTCTCAGTAAATAAATTTTGTCATTGGCTCCACCTTATTTTGGTGACACCCAAATGTGCTCTCAAATCCCAGATGTGCCCATCAGTTCTTAAAGATTAGAGATCCCTTGTTTTGGGGGTAAGTTAAGGAGGACCAAAGACACGCTCCTAACATCCTCCATTAAAAGTCAGACCCTCACTGAAGTTCATTTGATTTTATGGTGCATGTGCTGTGCCTTGATGGACCTAGGGGAAAAATGCTGAAGCTAAAAATGACCATTCCTGTTGACCCATAACTTGAATTTAGCTGTTTCCCATCACGGACAGCGTCTGATGGAGAAATAATTGGATCTCAACAGGCTGCAAAGCGGCAGCTGATATGTACTTTATGTTTGTGTGTTTCCTAAGCAGCCTCTGTAGAAAAGAGCCCAATTAAGTGTGATAAACAGGCAGGCACTCTGGGGAACTCATTAGAGGTGACTCATTGCAATGAAATTGGTCATCGCGAAGGGGGTGTCTTGCTCCTCTCTCACCCTTTTTGCTCCTAATTTTGTGCAGAGTAGACATACACATGGCAGAATAGGGTCAGCCTGTTCTTCAAGCAAATTAAATTGCATCTTATTATTATTAGGTCTTCGGAATAGTGCTTCCTTTTATGAGCCTCTCCCTTTTTTCCTCCAAATTCTGCCATGGCATCCCTGCACCAAGACTGAGGAAGCAAATCTGCCAAGTCAAATATGTGTACAAGACCAGGTGCTTTGACAAAAGAGCATATGCAGGGGGTTTAGGAAATGTTTTCAAATGCTTCAAAACGGAGATAGGAAGAGCATCAATTCGTTTGTAGTCCTCGACTTACCGCAGTTCATTTGGTGAGCGTTTGAAGTTGTAACAGCATTGGAAAAAATGACTTATGACAGTTTAGACACTTATGACTGTTGCAGCATCCTCACGGCGGTGAGACAGACAATCCTCACGGCCATATGATCAAAATTCAGATGCTTGGCAACTGACTCATATTTATGATGATCGCAGCGTCCTGGGGGGCGGGGGGGGGCACATGATTCACCTTTTGTGACCTTCTGACAAGCAGAGTCAATGGGAAAGCCAGATTCAATTAACAACCGTGTTACTAACTTAACTTCTGCAGTGATTCACCTTAACAAACGTGGCAAGAGACTTTGTAAAATGGGGCCAAACTCATTTAACAAATGTCTCACTTAGCTACATAAATTTTGGGCCCCATTGCGGTCGTTAAGCCAAGGGCTAACTCCATGTCTATGGGTAGCCCTTGATTTAGAACCATTTGTCCGATGACAGTTTGCAGTTGCAACCGAGATGGAAAAGGGACTTAGGACCCGTTCTCAAAGTTACAACTGACCCAAACACCCCTGTGTCATGTGGTTTGTGATTTGGGCACTTGGCAACCGGTTCGCATTTACGACGGTTGGGGTGTCCTGTGATCTTGTGATCCTGATCTGCAGCTTCCAACGAGCAAAATCAACGGAGAAAACTTACCAGCCACGTGGTTCACTCAACAATTGCACGATTTGCTTAGCGACCACAGTAAAAAATGGTTGTAAAATTGGGGCCTGGGCATGTGATGAGCCCTTTAATGACCGTGTCGCTTGACGTCACTTGCATTCTGGCCTCAGCGGTGGTCCTAAGTCGAGGACTATCTCTGGCTCACTTAACAATTGCACGATTTGCTTAACAACCGCAGTAAAAATGGTTGTAAACTCGGGTCGTTTCAATGATCACATTGCTTAGCGACCTAAATTCTGCTCTCAGTTGAGGTCATAAACTGAGGACTACCTGTATTCTAGAGGAAGTACAAAAGCCCAGGGTTTCTCTGCACTGAAAGTCAGAATCCTTTTCCCCAGGTGCAGACGGGTAATCTGATTTTTCTCAGAAGCAATTAACTGCTTAGCCATTGGAGAAGTGAGCTATTCTTCTCTTCCAAACCTGAGATTATTGAGGTATTTAAAATCCACCTATGGGACAATGCTTGGCGTGGCTCCTTTGGGGAACGGACGTGTTTGTTTGCACTCCAATTAATTTGTTTCCCCCCGAAACGTAACAGACCGCTTTGTAACTTAATTGATTTCCCAAATGCAGCGATATGTCCCCCCCAAGTGTGTTTCCTGCAGAGAAACATAGCCAGGTCTCCAATAGGGGAAAAATTCCCTCCCGTGGGAAAATTGCTCTTCCTTGTAGGGAACGATAGAGGGGAAAAATTTACACGGAAAAAGCAATTTCCGTTTGCTTATGAGGATACAGAAAAGTAAAATAGGCATTTGAGATGCCTTAGCAATTTAATATCCCACCTTCCAGACGGATGTATTTATTTTTCTAATTGGCAACCATTTGTTGAAATTGTATATGGTATCATTTATAACTGTTTGATTATGCAAACTGTTAGATTAAGCTAAAACACGATTGAGAAAGCGAGATTTGGCAGACTGGAGAACCTAGCTTGATCTTAGCAGGTGTGTGAACCAAGCCACCTTGCTAAGCCCTAATAGGGTTTGTTTCTTTGGACACTGTGCAGCTAAGGACCACAACAGTGTTTTCTTGAACTGGGTTTAGAATCTCCTGCCTTGTGTAGGCTCCTTAATGAAGCTCATCTTTCTTCTTCGTTCAATGTTGTAATTTCTGGGCGGAGAAAATGTCCGCCTCATAAAATATTTTCATGGATGAGAATATATCTTAGGAGACCAGATGCTTTCTGCTTGGAAAATTCTGCCATTTCATAATGTGATATTCTGATGTTACGACACAGAAGTCTTTTTCTCTCTTACTGGCTATGAAGTAGTCGGGAAATTATATTCCAGATATCAACTTTTTGGTGGCTGAGACCTTCACATATAATTAATAACTGTCAGAGCATGTGTGAGGGCTCCTTGGTGCCCTCTGAGCTTGGTTATTTTTACGTAGATGTTTCACTACCCAAACTAGGTAACATTAATTCTAATCAAACATTTAGGCATTTTATGAAACATCTGTATAAAAAACAACCAAGCTCAGAGAGCACCACACCCCCTCATTTCAACCCTGAGCTACACATCTTCTTTATTAGAGCGTATGTGGACATAACAGTGTCAATGTGTCACAGCAAAAGTTGGGACTGTTTTTTCCAATCAGATTAGAGGAGAATTTTTCTAGGAAGGGATTGGGGATTTTGCGTTGCTTCTTATCCATATCAAGTCAGTTCACATCCTTTGGTGGATCAAGAGAAGGAAAATGGTTCCTCCATATCTCACAGGGTGATGTGAAAGGGTTGGTGGAGGGTTGAGAACTGCACAAGAAAGGGATTTGGGGCTAATATGGGCTGGGTTGCCCCAATGAGAATACATCTGCTGAACAAAACTCCGCATTGGCGACAGGAAGGGCATCCGGCCAGTAAACACTCTGCTAGCTCCATTCAGTTGCCCAGACTCCAGCCCGCAAGGGATTATGGGGTCGTTAAACGATGATGATGATGATAACTGCCCCCTTCAGGCTGTGCATCACTGGGCCAGGGATAGAGTCCATGGGGCACTGCCTTTAGAAGCAGCACTTCCAAGAGTGACCGGCGTGCTCCTTCTCACTGGCCTTTGGTGGGTCATAAAAGTCCAGCATTTGTTTTTAAAGTCTCTCTCTGTGCTGTAATTTGATTATTGCAACCTGCAGGGAATATTTAAATAAATATATGAAATGGGAGTTTGAGCCCCCGGGTCTGGTAAATTCGCACGTGTGGCACCATTCTCTTATGCCTGCCTTTGTCACCCCTGCCAGAGTCGCCTTTCACACTTTGATAAGAGGCAATGCAAGTTTAATAAACACAGTAAATAAAAATAAAAGCTATCAAATAAGAAAGCATTATCGATGAGCGATCAACTTCACTTGCGAGCTACCAGATTTCTAGTCCCGCCTTCGGCCTGAAAGCCGGCTGGGTGACAGTTCGACCCACCTCGCAGGGCTGTTGTGATGGGGGAAAGAGGAGGAGGAGGAGGAGGAAGGCAATACTTTTGCTGCCCCGAGCGGCTTATAAAGCAATCAAGGCAGGGCAAACCGGTCATAAGCAAATAATAAACACCAATGGACTCTTACAACAGCCCTGCAGAGGAAGCCGGAATGGTATTCCCCATCCTGCCAACTGGGTCACATCTGGAGTAGTCTAGGACCTCCTGCTTGCGCGGGGGGGTTGGACTAGAAGACCTCCAAGGTCCCTTCCGATCCTATGATTCTCCTACAGCTGAAATGGTCAGCCCAGCGTTGCCGCTGGAGGTTCTCCGCAGCTTTGAGACCCCTGTTTAGCTGACCTGCCCCCGGTGGCCCCTCCCCAGGATCTAAGACCACCCAGCCCCCCCCCCAAGGCCCCCAGCCTCACCTGGATGCTGACCTCCTCCTTGCACTGCCTCACGCTGTCCCTGCGAAGCACCTCCACTTTCGGCACCACCTGTGGGAGACACGTGGGGGGTGGGGGGTGAGAGGGGCCCGAGACCTCTAATGGGGAGGTGGGAGTCGGGACGGAGGCTCACCTTCAGG
>JANHFL010001264.1:151861-163413 GCA_032468155.1 Oxyrhabdium leporinum
GATGCCCTTCCTGTCGCCAATGCAGAGTTTTTTTCAGCAGATATATTCTCATCGTGCCCAGAGAGAGAAATATCTGCCTCTACTTAGGATGGAACTCACAGCCTCCTGATTGTGAGGCGAGAGCTCCACCTCTAGGCCACCACATCACTCACTAATGTAGTGTTTGATGCTGTAGCGTTTTCTTGTGATCTCATAACATTTTGGTGACTGGGACTTTCAGTGTCCGGATGGAACTTGTAGTGTATGGGTCCTGTAGTGTTTGGCTCCTGTAATGCATCTGCCGCATTTTTAAGCAATAAGATCATGTAACAAAGGCTGACCTAAATATACTTTCTCAAAATTTAAACATATCGATTAGACAACAAGGTCCCAATCCTGAACACACCTGCATATGTGTATCCCTTTGAGGCTTAACAGAATTTTGATAGCTACAGAAATAAATTTTGCTTCTATTTGCTTATGTTTCCTCTGGCATACTCAGAATAGGAGGTCGTAAACGTAGTCACAAATAAGGAACATTGAATCCGACTGACAGCATTGGGTAAATGGGTAAAAGGAAGACTGTTGAAAGGTAGTTGCAGACTAGTTGCTGCTCTTTGGTTTTAGAACTACCTTCCCTGAAACGCTGTGAATTAGCATCTCTGCCAGTTATAAAATGTCCACTGTAACTTTCAATTTAACTGAAATAATCAACGCTCTGAGATACTTCCAAAACTGTTAACAACCAGTTCCAAGCAAACAGCTATTTCCAGGGCAACCATGTCTTACTCATTTGATTTGGTGTGAAATAAATTAGCAAAAGACCATCCTGAGTTAATAGCTTTGGGAGAATCATCATCATCATCTTTCGGAGGAATCAAAAACTGCCGAGAATTAATCGAACAAGGGCTCCCAAATGAGACATTTTCTGTGGATTCTGGAGAATCTGGACAGCCTGTATTCCAGGAGGATGCATTCACTTGTGGTCTATAGCCTGCACCCTTGTCTGAGTCTTCTTCTGTCATTGATGTTTCCTCCAACTGTCTGAAATTATTAACTGCGAGTTGCATTTGTGGTTTATAACCTGCTGAAACCACACAATCAGCTTCTAATTCTTCATTTGGTTTAACTGGAGCTGAATACATTGACTGGACATCAATATAAACAACCTGGGAAGACACCACAGATTCATCCTCTGGTGGATTAGATATGACTTCCTCAATGATTGGTGGACAATAGGAAACCACAACATGGCTCCCTGATTCAGACTCCAAGCCATCTTCAGGAGGGTCTTCCATAACAGGTGATGTAATGGCCGTGTCTTCAATCTTCAGACCCTGGGACTGGGTTTCAACTACTTCGATGTTGTTGGGAGTACATGGGTTCATCTCCAAGGTTTTAGAATTAGAGTTCCCCTACAATCAGAAAATAAAATAAGCTTGGTATACCCGGAACTTGCAAATGTAAATAAACTGGATTATTTTGGAGTGGAAGGAAAATTACATCACTTTTCTTTTTATTGCTGATTTGTCTCTCTCTCTCTTTTTTTTTAAGAATTGTTTATTCTTACATGAATATTTTATTTTAGCTTCAGGGGCTGGAAAGAGATTCTAGAAACGTTCCAGATTTTTGTGCAATGCTGACTAAATATTGCAAATTTTACACCATCTTCCATCAATCCTGGGATTTTATTTTGCAGCAAGCCAGCTAACTGTTTCAAAGACAGCTAACTGCTTCAAAGACAGTTTTACACAATAGACGCCAAAGCAATGACATGCTATTTAATTAAGAATGCTGCTCAGACTTTCACAAACTTGGGCATTCACTTCAAATAAGATCTAACTTAACTAATAAAAATGTAAACTATTTATCATATATATTCATGGATAAACCAAGAATTTTAGGCTCACAATACAATCCCAAAACTGGGTTTGCCTTATCCATGGATGGGCTTATCCACAAGTATATATGGTAATACTCTTTTAAAATACCCTTATATGTCTGTAGATGTCGGTTGTGAAAATTTAAAATGATATTTGTTCTGGAAAAGAACATTTATTGAAAGAAAACACGAAGCAAGTGAAGTCCTTCAGAATATATTGGGGGAAAAAACATACAAAAATTTGAAGGATCCACTGGTAGCACATTTTTATGTATTTTAGTTAAAAATCCAAGGGATAGTTTATTTGTGGATGGGCTTATTCATACTAGTAAAACTACTTGATTAAAGCATGTGCCTTTCATATAGGCACTTAGTGGGCTGAAAAAAGCAGTTGATAATTAGAGGTTTTAAACATTAGCTAAACATTTATTGTCATTCCACATCTATTTGTTAGAAGCCATAATGACATGACATACTTTAGTATTTTTAAGCCTCAGCAATTTTGAGATGTATGGACTTCAGCTGCTGGGGAATCCTGGTAGCTGAAATCCACACATTTTAAAATTGCTGAAGTTGAGAAACACTGATGTACATGAAGCCATTATGAAAATATCTAAGCTACATCATTTCTGTCCCTTCTGTCATGAAGTCTTGGCCCATGTACCATCATCGCCCCTTGCTCTCCTGTGGATGTCCATAAATCCTGAAGTTACTCCTGCCAACAACTCATTTCTTCAAAAGCTGAAGACACTTTTTCAGTCCTTGCATTCATGCTCAATCTGAAAGTGAAAGATTTTCTCTATCTTGCCCTTCCCCAAACTCACCCCATCCATCAGCATTCTTACGATATTATTTGAATGGTAAAATGGAACAAGTTACCTCTGAATCTCTTGGGAAATCCAAAGCTTTGGAGTGTTCTGGGTTCGGAATGTCAGGATAGAAGACTTCTTTAATCCTTTCAAAATAAGGGAAGCAATGTTAATTTATGAATTGCCACCAAACCTCCTGAAATATTCATTTGTATCATCAAAATGAGACATGTTTCTCCCCACTCCTGTTTTTTCTTCCCAGAATCAATTACTCATTAAAAATCCATGTCGGGCTGAGAGGAACTCAAGGTTTCCAAAGATGAGTCTTGAGCAGTGGGCTTTTACAGAGATTTTTGAAGGATCCTTGTTACTCCCTAAACTTGGTTGTTTTCTTGCAGATGTTTCATTACCCAAACTAGGTAATTTCATCAGTGCAGCACTGATAATGTTACATAGTGTGTGTAATCATCTGCAATAAAACAACTAAGCTCAGAAAGCATAAAAGACCCCTTATTTCATCCCTGAGCTACAAACATTCTCCTTTATTGATAGAGGTGTTTTTTTCCCCCTTCCTATTCTTAAACCTTAAATTCAAAGAAGCTTTGAATGAACTTCAGGAGTGGCTCCCCTTCCAAAAGAATATTTAGAGGTTTATTTTAACATCAGAGCACTGGCTGTTCTGAGTCTGGCTATATCAACATATTCAACAAAGTTGCCACACAAATTCCAGTGGCATCTCCCAAAATCTTGCCCAGTGAAATGCAATTCTGGGAGCGCAAGAGATTTAGCATGTGCCCGGAGACTGCTATGCTTTATCAATAAATCTTCACCTATAGGGAACATAAAGTTTATATCCCATTTGGAGTATATCTAATAGCTTAATGCAAGAACATATGCCAGAATCTGTTTCTCTTTGTAGAAAAAAAAGGAAATTAAGATGGCTGGATGCCAAAATTACCATTCCCTCTTCCGGTAGCAAAGGATTCCGGTTACAACTGCCAACGCAAGAACCACAGACACCGGGATAATTATGGCAATAATCAATCCCAAAGCTGAAAAGTATAAGAGAGAAAAGCTAGCAAGACAGCAATGTTTTAGTTAGTCAACAACTTCCATCAAGCCTATGGGACAATTTCCTAGAGTGTCTTTTGACATTAAGTCAAATTTCCAGAAATAATCAATGTTGCTTTTAACAGTTTAATAGGAATGGAAATAATTGACTGGAAATGGCAATTTTGCCTCCTGCTGTTGATGCACAGAGAAAGAGCTAAAACAGTCTATTCATTATTGATACTCTGCTAGTTTTTGAGGGACAATTTTATAATTTAATTTACCTAATTAAATATGTCAAGACAACAATAGCAACAACAAAACATATGCAGCAGTATCACAAGCACCTGGAAAATTTTCCTTCCTGAGACATTTATCATTTAAATTTTATATCCCTAACCAAAAAAAAATGATGCCATCCTAGACTAAGACTAGACTAAGCAAAAATATTACTGACAACGCTCTGATATAATTTCAAAAATATACAAGGTAGCTTTATGAACATCTTGCAGTTATATTGGAAACAGTATTCTTAATTTTTCTGTTAATTCACACCTCACAGTTTGATTCATTGAATTGGACCAATGAACAATTCCATCTCTCTTTTATTTTAGCTTCCTATTTATAAGGATGTGTCTTTAACAACCATTCTCCTCTTTCCATAGCTAATTTTAAATTCATAAAAAATGCCCCTACCCATTATTCTGGATTCAATCTTGCCTGTAATCTTACTTCACTTCACTTCCTCTGCAACCCTCAAGATGTTTTCATACTAAGGTAAAGATAAAGGTTTCCCTGTCCAATTGTTTCCCACTCTAGGGGGCAATGCTCATCTCCGTTTCCTAGCCAAGGGAGCCAGAGTTGTCCCAAGACACTTTCATGGTCATGTGGCCAGCATGAATATAAGCCGAGGCGCATGGAGCACTGTTATCTTCCCACTGAAGTGGTACCTATTTATCTACTTGCATTTGCAAGCTTTTGGACTGCTAATTTGGCAGTAGTTGGGGCAAGAACAGGAGCTCATGTATTGCTTGGGTCTCGAACTGCCAACCTTCCAACCGACAAGTCCAGCTTCTGTATCCTCTCCATTTTTATATTACTGAACCACATTTCATGCTTCCCCTTTCCCCCCTTTCATTTATTTATAGACTTAGATACTGCCTCTAATTGTGGTGCTCACACTTTTGCATTTAATCCTCACAACTACCACTCTGAGATTGATGGGCTGAAAGCAAATAACCAGCCCCAGGTCATCTAGTGAACTTCCATAGGCGAAGCTGAACTTGAACCTGGGTCTTCCCAACCTTAATTCAACCCCTGAACCACTACACCACATAGGCTCCTCCAGCTGAGTCATTTCCTCCACTTGCAGCAATTAATGTGGTAGCCAGCCATTTGTCCACCTTTTTTAACAGAAAAAAAGGGGTAGAAAAGAAAATGGCTACTATGTGAGTCCATAGCAATTCCCCTATCCCTACCCTGAGGAGAGCTAGAAAGCAATAAGTGGTGAGGCACCAGGATATATTTTTTTGTTGTTGAAGACAGCAGAAGAAATACTAGGAAACAGGAGGTGGAACAAGGTGTGGAACCACCCAGCCCATAACTGAAGAGAAAAATCTAACAGAACTGCCACTTTCTGATGTTAATAATTCCTTTCTGAAGACCTCCAGAAACCAGGCATAAAAACAAACCTTACAAGCTTTTGTAACAACTTAGTCATACATTGCAAGATCCCTGGAATTTTAACAAATATCATAAGTAACTGTGATGAACAATATTAATGGTATGATTCTCTTTGACAGACGTTGCAACTCAGTCTAATGCTCGCTATGGATTACACCATTTGTTCTAACAACTCATGACAATGCCTAAGCGCAAAACAAACATCCAATTGTCTCATTACTTACCATTTTCCTTTGTAACCACATTCAAGGTATTAACAGGTCCAGATCCTGCAGCTGTATAGGCTCTAAAAGTCAGGTGGTAACTGGTTTTCCCTTGAAGGCCTGATACCGTCAACACATCTTGGTTTAGATCAGTAACATTAATTTCTGTGTGGCATTATTGCAAGAGAAAAGAGCGAGACGAAAAAGAATTAGAAAGGAAATGTCACAAAACAACAAAAAGCATGTTTATAAAAAAGGTCCGTGTTGTGAATCTTCATTTCATAAGATGGGTGCCCATAAAATTTTTATAAATAAATACATAATGTGGGGTCCTCAGTGCTCTCTGAACTTGGTTGTTTTCTTGTAGAAGTTTCATTACACAACTAAATAGCAACCCAGAGCGGAATGGAGCCCATGAAATGGCTGGTATGATTGTGTGTTGTTGCTGGGGTAGGGAGGGGGTTTATTATTTTATTTCTTTTATATTTTGTTTTTATTTCCTGAAAGCTGCCTCGAGTCGCCAAGAGCAAGTAGACCGCAATATAAATTTTTCAAATAAATGAACAAACATCATCACATCATAACTATCAATCACCATCATCATGCACTGATATTAGCTAGTTGGCTAATGAACTGTCTGCAAGAAAACCACCAAGTTCAGAGAATACCAAGGACCCGCACAATTCAATCCTGCACTACAAATAATCTGTTCCATAAATACATAAAGGATACCTTTAAAAAATATAGTAAAAATTGGAGACTAATTGTGAATATAAATTCAACTGAATTCAACTGAAAGTTTTGAATAAACTGGTTTTCAAATCCTGGGACTCCCTGAAAGAGGATTACTGAATGGCCTCCTTTCCATTTCAACTGCAGATCAAGCTACATCCACATAGTTTATGCACACATAGTACAAAAATGAACTTTAAGGAATCACACACAATCACATCAAAGTTTGCTTGCCTTTTCATGAAGACATTCGTAGCATGACAAGGAATGCAAAGAAAGGGCAAAGAAATGAAAGCTGAGCAAATTAAATGATCTGATTTGGGAATTAGTAGAAATAAGGGCTGTTGTCAAGACTGACTCATACCTTCACCTATATTCCACTTTGCTCACAACTTGACAAAGAATAGGGGCAGTGGGGGTGGAATGGAATGCAAAGGTGGAGGGAATGGCATCCAAGCATCATCGGTTCCTGTGTGACATTGTTCCCACCTCAACGACACTCCAAGCAGATGTCCCAGTGTGGTTGGCTCGTTCCCATAACAATGAACAGAAGTGATTGGTGAACATGAGGGACTGTGGGTGGTCACTGGGGAAAGCGGGAATAAATTATGCTTGCTTTTGCGTGGGAAGCCCAGAGCTGGTTTTGCTTCATCTGTGCCAATGTGGTTTATTCAGTAAAGTTTATACTCTTGGTAAAATAATGTCCCAGGAATTTCTTTTTCTGGATTCACCAACTGGACGTTGACAGATGTGTAATATAATGTCTCAGGAGAAAATTCATTTTCAATCATATATTTGATAAAGGAGAATATACTGATCTTCTCTGCACTCTTTCTAGTCTTAACATCTTTTTAATATCATGGCAACCAAAAATGGATGCCATATTCCAAGTGTGGTCTTACCAAGGCATTATAAAGTGGTATTAACATTTGATGTGATCTTAATTCCATGCCTCTATTAATGCAGCCTAGGACTGCATTGGCTTTTTTGGTAGCTGCAGCACACTACTGGCTCATATTCAAGTGATCTTCCACTAGGATCCAAGATCCCTCTCCCTTATGATAACCAAGGATTGACAGGGCCTTAATCTTTCAACTAATTTAATTGTTCTCTGCTTGTCTGAAGAGGAGGTTTCTTCAACATTTTCCTTTGAATGTGATTTGCAACATTGACCAAACCATATTTTTCCCATTCTCTGTTCCTAGATAAGTAGACCATAGGTCTTCCACCATTACATTTCATACATTTTTCTTCCCAATCTTCCAGGTCCAAGCTTTAACTTCAACCCACAACAATCTTATAAAATTTGCTGAAAGTCTTAAGGTTGTGAAACTTTGCCCTTGTTCAATTAATCTTCTAGCAATGGCTCAAGGAAAATCTTCTCACAGCATCTAAATAATTGCTATCCCATGTTTGTTTCCAAACTGTAGCTTAGATCCCTTTAATTCCTTATTGCAGACTGTGTAAAAAACAACTTTTTCCGTCAATGTATTTGATCCCCGGAACACCATCTTTTGTATCATTTCTGATCACTATGGAAGTTGACACTAATAATTAATTCCTGTGTTATAGTACTTTCAGATGTTCTCTCTGATCTGCACCAATCATTAAAACAACAACAAAGATACAAGCATTTGTTGTTTAAGGATATTTAATGGTGAATGCAGAAAATGCAGTAATTTTTTTTTGTGGCGTTTGAACAGACATGAATGCCTATGCCGTGAACAGAATTATGCATAAAAACGGATGTTCATGGTGCAGCCTAGATGTTACAGGAACTTTGCAGAGCCTGGAGTATGGCCACATGGAAGTAATTCCCTGAAATTAGCATTTTTGACAGTTGAAGCTTGATGAAAATTGCTTGCATTTTTAACTGAAGTTAGTATCTCTTCCCCAGTACTCAAACTAGGAAGGCTGGGACATTTTTCCAGATGAACATTTATGTTCTTTCTTGCCAATATTGTATCACAACTTTTAATTGCTGCTAAATCTTCGCATCATTCAGGAAAATGCATAGGATACTATACCTTGACTTTAGATCTCTGAAAGTCCCATAACAAACAGTCTGGTTCTATTAGAGTAGCAACTGGTTTGTTTCTGGCAACTGGTTTACCATAGAGAATTGAATGGCTGACCACAACATTTCATAACTTTGTGCTGCTGGTACATCTTGGAAACCCTGGATCACTTTTCCTCATCCATAGCTTTTTTTTGTAAAGTTTTTTTTAAAATTTTTATACAAACGTATCATTGTGTGAACAGTGTGGTATCTGGGTATCACACCTTCAATAGAAATAAATTGACATTCATCATATTTATATCATTTAACCAAATTATATAATTCTAACGATATTACATATCTTCATAACAAGTTATCATCCTTCATTGTTTAGTTCCACCAAAAGTCAAGTTATTCAATGCTTCCATATGTCATTTTGTGCCAATCACCCTATTTTAAATTTCATACCTTTAGTATAAGTAAAATATTATCAATCCTCTCTATTACATTTAACCAGTTTGTATCGTTCTAATATTAATAGAGACATTTATGATATTAAAATCTTCCTTTGTTAATTATTCAACTGTAAAATTATTTGTATATCAATCACCATATTTTAGATATCAACATAAAGTCAGACTCTTTTCCTGACCAGGACTCCATTAAAGGGCTAACCAATTTTTATTTTATTTTATTTTTTTGGATAAAAATATCTTCCATTCTAGCAGTTTGTGGGCCATGAGTTATTGGAATCTAGTCAATCCTACTGTATAGGAATGATTGCATTAGTTCCAATTGGAGTACACTGAGGATGTGAACAATATTTTAGGTGCTTTGTTTCACTACCTTGGCTTTGCAATCTGGCCCATATTTTGCTTGTAACCTCTACTGTAGCTAAGATATTATCAGACATACCTTAGTTGATGAGCTATGCCATGACATCATTTGTTTCAGCTGCAAATCCACTCTAAGTGCTTTAAAAACAATCCTTGTATCCTTACTGTGTATTGATTATCCCTGCATGTCAAGTATATTGAGTTCAGCCTGAACCTGGGGCACTGATGTGCTTGAGCTGGTTTATATCATCTCACAAGAGCCAACTGTTAAATTTGGGGGAAATTTACAAGCAAGGGCAGAGCTGAACTGTGATGTCTACATGCCAATCAGTTGTTCTGTGGTAACAGTAATGGAGCCGGAAGAGCTGGTTCTTAAACTTTTACCAGCCACCACTGGCCTTGATAGCATTGTTAGTAAATCATTTGTCCTTATTTGTGGCCTACAAATAAACTCTGAAGATGCCAGACAATCAGTGTGTCCTGTCTTTCCTCCAGATTGCCAATAGTGTTTTTTCACAAGGCAACAGGACTTTCTTTGTTTTTTTTAACCCTGAAGACATTTCGCTTCTCATCCAAGAAGTCTCTTCAGTTCTTGAAATGTCTTCAAGGAAAAACAAAGAAAGTCCAGTTGCCTTTTGAAAAAGCATCCTTGGGACACCGGGATGACTGAGAATCTCCATAGCCACCTCCAGATTGCCAGTTACAGACTTTCATTTCCTCCAAGAACTTCTAGAACTCTGTTAAAAGTATCACCACCACCGAAATGGTTTCAGGTCAGCATGGCACAATTTTAACAAGTCCTGTAGATATACTTTAGCAGGCCAGCAAGCTGTATTCTAGAGCTCTTTTATCGTATTGAATAAACAGGAGCTGCAGATATCACTTCTCGGCCTTTTGGTTAATATTAAGTGGTGTGTGTGTGTGTGTGTGTGTGTGTGCGTGTGCGTGTGTATGGTCAGGGAGCTGTTTTTAATCTGTCCAGTGAGAAAGAAAATGCCCACAATTAGATTAACCCCATCTAAATGCAAAATTCTGTATCTGGTTTTCGGAAATTTGTAAGCAACCAGAAATTTTTGAAACTTAAAAACAAATAAGTGGTGGTTTGTTGTTGGCGTCAGTGGGGCAATTATTAGATTTCCAAAGAAAAGCCAATCTCAAACCTTCCATAGTTGGGTGGAATGGAATGGAATGGAGTGGAGTGGAGTGGAGTGGAGTGGAGTGGAGTAGAATACACAACATAATATATAATGTGTAATACATAATATAAGCTAGGCTGTGTCACAGCTTACAGAGCCAAAAGGGCATTGAGTATGTATTTATTGGCAAAGGGAATCCAATTATAACTCAGGAAATGATGAAGGTTGCAGAAGTATTAAAAATGCCCTAGTTGAAAAGGTCCAACAGGGGAGAGGGAGTGGAAAGGAAAACAGCTCTAGGAAAGGCAGAACAGGGTTGCTATCAGTGAAAGGTAGACTGACCTTTGAGGAGGAAGAAAACAAGGTAAGGAAAGGAACAGAAGGCAGAAACTTGGAAGTTTCTTGGAAGCAAAATTCCACCTTGGAACACTGTGTTGCAAGGAAAGCCCACTTGTATTCTAGAAGTGGAATTGCCTGCTATCAATTTCTGAATGCTTTGTATTTTCACGGTTGTTACTACTCTCTGACCAAGCTGCAAATCTTAATTTATCAGTTATCAGCAATTTGCGGACTGCTTCCCAAAGATATACAAGGAGGATTTTATTAATCATAAAATTTGAAAACAAAAATCTTTGGACAAAGAAAGATTTTGGTTTAAGTAATTAGAGTGATTTGGACTGTCTATTTGTTATATTGTTATATTGCTATAAAGTTTTAACTAACTTTTTTAAAAATTAAACTTTTATCAAGTTCCAACATCCATATTTGGCAGGGATGACAGATTGTAGACACCACCCATACACCCACACCAATAATTGTTTTTACATCCTGTGTATTCAGTCAGAGGGAAGCATCATAAATGAAGATACAACAATAAAAGGTTTAGATTCCTCCAGAGTCTAAGGAAAGTTAGAGAGGACACAATTGCTGGAAACAATTTCTTGATTTCTAGTTTGTGGCTTGAGGGAGGGGTAGTGAATCACATAACTGAAGGCATCCTCTAAAACACAAAAAATCTTAATATATCAGGAAGATGATTGCTCTTCACTAACTATATAGCAAGCAATAATGTCTGGCCTGTAGAAGTGTTGATTATTCGGCAGGTAGCCCAAATAATACTGAGACCTTCGAGATGAGTCTCAGCATCGACAAATATCTAAAATCAGTAGTACCACTCCTGCTCTAGCAGACAAAGCACATAACGTGGGGGGGGGGAAGGGGGGGAGACTGCAGTGGGAAGAAA
>JANHFL010001264.1:194849-225760 GCA_032468155.1 Oxyrhabdium leporinum
TACTGATGTAAGAGTATTGCTTATAAGCTGTAAACCGCCCCGAGTCTTCGGACTGGGGCGGTATATAAATGTAAAAAATAAATAAATAAATAATAAACAGAGGCATGCATGATAAGATAGCCCTTGACTTACAACAGTTCATTTAGTGACCATTCGAAGTTACAACTGCACTGAAAAAAGCGACTTATGACCATTTTTCACACTTATGACTGTTGCAGCACTCCCGTGGTCATGCGATTAAAATGTGGATGCTTGACAACTGATTCATCTTTATGACGGTTGCATT
The DNA here is from genome assembly GCA_032468155.1 of Oxyrhabdium leporinum. Lineage (NCBI taxonomy): Eukaryota > Metazoa > Chordata > Lepidosauria > Squamata > Cyclocoridae > Oxyrhabdium > Oxyrhabdium leporinum. The sequence goes on from JANHFL010001264.1 coordinate 195,136, forward strand.
GTCCCGGGCTCATGTGATCCCCTTTTGCGACCTCCTGACAAACAAAGTCAAGGGGGAAGCCGGATTCACTTAACAGCCTTGTTGCTTAACTTAACAACTGCAATGGTTCACTTAGCAAACAGGGCATGAAAGGTCGTAAAATGGGCAACGTTCATTTAAAAATTGTTTCACTTAGCAACAGAAATTTTGGCCTCAATTTTGTGGTCGTAAGTGAAGGCCTACCTGTATTAAATCACATCAAACTGCTTGAGGAAGTAAAATGACACCTGCCGTGATTCCTCTTCGAGTTTACTTTAAACGTATTTGCATAACCTTCTGATTTTGCAACTTGTCAAGCTACGTGGGCTCTATCTTGTGCCTCTATTTTTCCCCATGTTCAAGACACGCAAGACAGTTTGCAATAAAAACTTAAAATAGACTAGGATTAACCTAGAACAAACATATCTTTTCTCAAGCCCAAGCACATTGCCAGTAAAATAAAGCAAACAAAAATATTTACAGTAGTTGCAACATTGCCATGTAGTCTTATTTTGCTTCTCAACAGGCATGTGCAATTTCCATCAGTTTGAGGGGTGCAACAGATGTTGCATAACATTGTGAGGGTCACATTTTGAAAGTGGGCAGGGCACGTTCCCATTTTGGGGAGGCCAGGAAAGCCATTTTAAGGAGCAAACTGGGTGCCTGGATGCTACCCAGAAGCTATAGTCTTCTAGCTTTTTCCCTTACCAAAACAAAAATAATAATAAAAAATTTAAATGTTATGGGTTGCAAAATGAAGGTTGTTAACCATGAGGCTCTGTAATGCTTTGTACTCAAAGGCAAAATGATGGTTGCTTCTGTTACAAGAGAAATCTGCAGCAGAAATTCCGCAGCATTGGATGCAGGAGGCTCTGTGATGTCTTTAGTTTAATTTGTGTTTCTTTCTAAGGTTCTGATTTAGAAGGTGGTAAGTGGCATATCATATATATTTTTTTAAGAATAGGAACACTAAAGCTTAAATCACATGTCAAGAGTCATAACCACTGCTCCCCCCAGCTCACATTAGTACACTAGGTTATAATTTATTTTATGATGAATATATACTATTATAATATAATGAACATTTAAAATTAAATAAATAGAAAATTATACACACACACACACATACACATTTATAATTATTATAAATATTTCATAGCCTGTAAAACAATGGGTGTGGTGAAAATTCAGAGCCAGAGTCATTGAATGTCTTAGCATTCTTTGTCCTTTCCACCATTTTCATCTTCTCATGGTTTACACCAGTGCTCTGTTCCATAGGCAGTATAATATTATGCTTCATGGGAAAATATGCATTGAAAGAACTATCCAAAGAAAGTCCTATGAAAAAGTTAGGAGACTTGCAAATCAGCATTATCAAATAAATAGATTAAAATTTGTTGTCTGTCCAGGTGTACCCTCTTTCAAGTTCTTGATATTCCAATAAGGCCATTTCAGCAATAAATTCCAATATTGCTAAAAATTCTAGAGTTCAAGGCCATACATTTTAAAGTTGCCAAGGTGGCCTACTATGTACATTAAGCAACATATTGCAATACAAGAGAGGAGTTTTGGTGGGTCTCCAGATGTGGTTGGATTACAATTCCCATCATTGATAAAAGATACTGAGAGTTGTACGTTAGTAAGATTTGGAGGCCATATATTCCCCAATTGAGATAGAGAACTTGTTGGGAAGTCACAATTGATAGCAGGTAAAGAGCAAAGAAACATCAAATCACACCAACCTTTTCTTTGGCTGTAGACAAACCGGTTCAGAATACACAAATGTGCTACCATCAGTAGGTAGCAAAGAATTTGGTTAATCCACATTCTTTTGCAATTCACTACGGAAAACAGGTCACTTCAGGAGGTCTTTGTCTTTCATGCAGGGAAGTTCTAATAACAAAAAAGAAATATTTTAATATCATTATTGCTTATCTTCTCAATAAGATATGCTTAATTGAATATCTGGGCATTATAGAAAGTAGAAAGATGTTATACATTGCATTAATCGATTTCATTAACCTTAGTTGTAGCATGAAACTACTTTGGAAAAACCTGCTTCTTGCTGTCAGCACAAAAGAAATGTATCATTTCAAATGTTCATTTGTAGAGCAGACGTATGGAAAATTAGTATTAAAATGATTCCGTGTGAGACTGTGCCTAATTCAGGTAAAAAATACCAATAGGTAGTAATTTGGCAAAGTGGGGGGAGGGGAAGGAGGGAAGGAGAGAGTAGATTAGAGTACAGTAGAGTAGAGTAGGGTAGGGTAGAGTAGAGTAGAGTAGAGTAGAACATTAATAATTATCAGCCAAGTGTGACTGACACACAAGGAATTTGTCTTCGGTGCATAAGCTCTCAGTGTATATAAAACTATAACTGATAAATCATGATCATAGTCATCATAAAAATACATTCATCATAAATCATAAGATACAACACTTAGTGATAGTCATAGGATACTAAATAAGCAAGCAACATAAATCATGCTAGGAAACTAAATAAAACAATATAAATCGTAAAGATACCAGCAACAAAGTTATAGTCATAAGTAGAAAGCTAGATAGGTAATAGAAAAGATGAGAAGAATAATAGTAATACATGATGATGTTAACTGGGTCCATGTAGTTGCAGCTCTTATGGTGTCCCCATGGTCACATGACCAGTATTGGAATCCTCAGGGGCTAGCTTGCAATTACAACAACGCGGATCACCATTTGCAACCTTCACTGCCAACTTCCAACATTCAAACTCAAGGGGGACTTTGGCAGGAGGTTGCAAATAGTGTTTATGCGACAGAGGGAGGCTGCAACCATGCACGATTCACCTAATAGCAAGAACTATCAGAACTGCGGTTGTAAGTTGGCACAATCATTTGATGTTGTGCCTTATAATTCCTACTCTCCTTCCCTTTTCATAATAATAATGGATTTTTTTTCCCACTGAAATGCTGTGAACCACCTTTTTGTAAGTCAAATGAAACATAAACACACACGTGCACATATCTATCCATGAAACAAATAAAATGTTAACAAGTTATGATATGTATGTAGTTACTTAACAAGCACATCTAAATTATGTTAAAGAAAACAAAATAACTTTCCAACCCCCAAGGCATGTCACACCTTTTGTGCACCCCTAATGTTTGGAAATTGAAAATTGAAAAATTTGACCCACTACATATAGAGAAGACTACAGGACAGACATTTATCTGCATTACAAGAGACTTTTGTCAGATTTAATTAGACCTCTTTGCATATTTGGCTTTATCACTTAGTAATTCCAAGTGAACATCAATTTTGCACATTTTCATTTCTTCTACTACAGACACTGAGTGGGATAAATGATAGATATTAGCAGAATCCTAACTCTAACAGCTGTAAATTGTTGGAAAACTGAGATACTGTTTTGGCAGCATCAAACCCACAATTTTGTCTGAACTGCATTTTATTCTTCTCTTAATCTTGACATACAGCAATGGCCTGATGTCCCCCACAGCATCTCCTCTACCACACACCCAAAATATTCCAAGATAGCATCACAAAAACTTGGCAGCAAACTAACAAACCTTCACAGGGATATCCCTGGCAGATTGGGAAATTGGACTGTGGCACTGACCCAAAATATATTAGGTGTTTCTGCCTTAAATGAAAAGGGACTCCTCTTTCAATTAATATGAAAGTTTTTGTCTATTTAAGAAGAAAAATTGTTTCTATGGTTGGGATGAAACATCCTGGCACTTATCTTATTACAAGGTAGCCAAGAACAATGGGCGAATACTGATCTTTCCACTCATCACAGATTCCCTGATTTCTCGAATCTAAATTAAATCTTAATCATCTTCCTCTCCTGCAGCTTTTTCAGTTTAGGGAGTGGGAAATCCAGGAAGGCTAAATAATGATGCAGAAATATGCAAGTTACATCTGTACAGAGGCATCACTGAAACTGCAAAGAAGCGGCAAGCTCAAAATAGCAGGGAGGGGAAATCTAAAACAATTTGAACATAAATAGAAAAATAGTTCTCTCCTTCCTTGGAAAAATTTGGAGGACAGATTTTAGCAAAATAAGGATTACAAAGGAGGGAGATGATGCAAAATAGACAATAGGACTCATGGGAGGAAAAAAAAAGATAGTACTGGTAGCCCTCAACATACAACAGTTCATTTAGCGACCATTCAAAGTTACAACAGCACTGAAAAAATGTGACTTATGAACATTGTTCACACTTACGATCGTTGCAGCTTCCCCATGGTCACGGGATCAAAATTCAGAAGCTTGGCAACTAACTCATATTTATGATGGCTGCAGTGTCCCAGGGTCATGTGAGTCCCCTTTTGTGACCTTCCGACAAGCAGAATCAATGGGGAACCCAGATTCACGTGACTAACTTACCAACTGCGGAGAATCACTTAACAACTATGGCAAGGAAAGCCGTAAAATGGAGCAAAATACACGACAACTGTCTAGCTTAGCAACAGAAATGTTGGGCTCAATTGTCGTTGTAAGTTGAGGACTACCTGTACAGTAAGATCTTCTGGAACAGCTTTAAGCCAGAGGTGGGCTGTACTTGGTTTGGCAAGCGGTCCACTGGTCACGCGCGCGTGCCACTTTGGGGCCGAAACAAAGCTACAGGGAGGCAGCTGATGATTAAAGCAGCTCCGGTGAGTACAGCAGATGCGGCGTGGGTGGGGGAAAGGTGAGTTATTTAGGGATAGCTTAGCACAAGAGATCAGAGCTAGAGGTTCGCTCGAAGCTCTGTGACCATTCAGCAGCCCACCCCTGCTTTAAGCTCAACAAGTTTCTTAAGCTTTACAAGAAGTACTTTTCTCAGACACTTGGCCTGTACATGATCAAGCTTGATTTTTTTTTTTGCTTTTGGCACTCACCCTCAGACACCACCGAGCATCATGAATTTTTTTAGGCACCTGGGGTTTCCCAGCATTTTTTACAGACTAGGTTTTTGGCTGCAGGCTCAGCTTTTAAAGCTTGAAACGTATACATGTTATCAGAAGATGTGGATAGTTTATAAATTATGTCATGTCTTTAGCTACCGGAGGGGAAAAAACATACAAGTTCAAGTCCATTACTTCTCTTCTCCATGACCAAGAGCATTTAGCTAAAAATACATGATCCTTCAAGCTACATATTTTGTGGCTTACTTGAAAAGCAGAAAGAGAAACTAGATTGGGCATATTTCTAACATTTAGGTTTGATCTCAGCATACCATGTTGAAACAAGCTCTCTGCTCCATTAGGAACAGGCTGCCCAAATTAAATTCCTTATGACTCCCTTTTTTTTTTAAAGAAGTATTTATAATATTCAGTATTTACCAAAATTAAATCTAGAAATTTGACTAATAATTTGAAAACACTGGGGAAAATATGGGGAAAATACACTCCCCCAAATTGATTTGGTCCCACTAGTTATTAAATTTATGTATTACCCATCTCTCTATCCGATATTCATTAGATAATCCATTATTATCTAAATAGATAACATTACTATTTTTAAAACCTATGTAGTAGGAAGGCTTATATATAATAGATATTTATAATTCCTACCCAAAGAAGACCAAGTATGCAATAAAACACTCAAGAGAAAAGAAGAAAACTTATTTCTTCCTTCTCTGGAAGGACATTTATATTCACAAGAGAAGGAACAAAAGAGTTATTGAATCCTGTCATAGACTTTTGACTTGGAGGGTGAGGTGTCATACCTGTTCTCCACCAGACTGCAGAGTAATGGAGACATGCTAAACACCAGCAGTAGCAACAGCTAAATATTTATCCATATTTGTATGTTTTCTAGTGCAGGTGATAAAATACTTAAGAGTCAGTCCCCAAAAGGTCCTTTGATATACCTGGAAAAATCAAACATAGGCCTGATCCCAAAAGTCATCGCCAGGTGAGTACAATACTAGGAAAAACATGCTGCTGTCCAGAGGGTCGTTTTGGAATCAAATCCAGAGCACTGAAAGGACTACTGAATAACTTTTGAAAGTCAGTCTGAGATTGAAACCTTTGCATGGAGCTAAGCAAACACACTGCTTTTACCAATTTTGCAGCGCAACACAACGAACAGTCTGGACAACAGCAGTGATACCAAAGCAGTAGAAGGTCCATGGGAACAGGTAGGAGGCATCTGTTCTCTGAAGCCAGGTCAGGCACCAGTTTTCATTTTGTTTGCAATTAGAGATAAGATCTGATGGATTTGCTCATCAGCTGAAGGGCATGTTGGGGACATAAAGCCAATGGGCAGAGCAAGGCTTCTTGCTTTTCTTCATAGGCTTTCGTCAATTTGAAAATGTTATTTTGTTGTATTGATTCGAGTACTTAGTTGATGACACTTTGCCATAAATTCAACAGCAACAACAAGTGACTCTGTCAGGGTTCCAAGTAATGCACCCATAGCGAACTAAACTCTGAGGCAGATAGATTCCTCAAAGCATAGTTTTATTTGGGCATATCTTATTGGCACAGTTCTGGTGAAAACAGACTCCAAAGGTTCCCAGAATTTTCACCTAATTAAAAGGAAAAGTTTTTCCTCCATCCCAAACAGTCACATGGTCCAATCAAGGTGCCGTCTGGTTGCTTGGTGACATCACTCCTCCTTCCTCTGACCAGGTGTGAGAATGTCCTTGGTTCCCAAGAGAAAATATTTTGTTTTGGCTACAAAACCACAGTTATCTCTAATCCCCCCTCTATCCCTCAGCTCCAGTGTGACAACACTGAATCTCCAAGATGGCTTTGGTCAGGTCAGCTTCAGGGTTGACAGATTGTCAACAAAGGAGTTCCTTAAATCACATTCCAAAGCATCTTTTCTCTTTGAACATGAAGTGCTACAGAACCCCACCTCAGCTATCTCATAATATTGTGAGGGCAACAGGAAAGGTTGAAAGGAAATGTGTACATTTTAATTTTGAGATGTTAAGAGAAAATGGCAGAAGTAAAAATGAACTATCTTCATAGTTACACTGCAGTGTCTTAGAAGGTAATTTTGGAGAAGTATGGAACCATGGAGGAAAAAGAAAAGACTGCAGAGAATTGAAATGTGTGGAATAGTCATTTTATATCATTCTAAGTTCACTTTGCTATTTCAAGAAAATGCATTATGTTATGTATATCCTGATTTGCTCATCAATGCATCAAGCAATATATTTACTGAATGGAAATGATAACTTACTTTTAGTTGGGTCTGACTTTAATTACAATTTAAGTTTCAATTAGTTTACTAATTGAATTTACTTAACATTCTTTTAATTTTTTTTGTTAAAATGGAACTGTAGGATGCAAAGCTTTTAGAAACCTAGTTTTGCAGTATTTACAAGTTTAAAAAATTGCAGGAAAGAAAGTTAAAGATGGAAGAAACCACCAACATGCTGATAAAACAGCATCATCTTCTGACCTTAGACTCCTCCATCTGTTCACATTTTTTAGAAAAAGAGCCAAGGAAAACAGGAAATAACAAGTGTGTTCATTGCATAAAAATTTTCCCATTTGACATTGCCTACTCAGTCTTAATTTTCTACTTCTTACAAGGTTGAGACTTCCATTTTTACCCTCTTAATAAGTTTTCAGTTCGGAAAACAGATACAAGCTTCTTTTAATTTTCCCATGTTGATCCGCAGCATACAAATTATTGGAGATATTTTTGGAATAAAAAGATATTTTTATTTAGGCACCTTGCCTCGCTGCATTTTTAGAGAAAATATTTCATCAGGCGGGGTGGTGGTGGTGGTAATGTTTTCTATTATTTTAAAATTTTATCCAGATTTCAGGCGAAAAGGCTGTGTGGTGGTGGGGGGGGGAGAGCCTTTTAGTTGAACAGAATTGTATTCTTATTGTATATGGCAAGATTGTAATCACAGCCAATAGCCTTTAATGAGTTAAACCTGAAAAGGAAAAACAGCTAAGATGATGGATTATATAAAATTTATTTTAAGCATGTAGCATTGCAACCCCACCTCATCCCAGTGCTGACTCAGTCATGACAGCAAATATTAGGGGGAAATTCATAGCAATTTCCGTTTTAATTCTGAAAGTTAACAAAGAAATTAACATGCAGAGTGGTGTGTGTAGGAGTGAGTGAGTGAGTGGGGGCTAAGAAATAACAAGCAATAATAATCAAAGTTATATAGGATATAAAGAGACTGATGTTGTGTTTCATAAGATGTGGACAATCTGTTCCCATGGCTCATATTGGCTTTGGCTCAGAAATAAGTCAAATAAGTTTACTGCCGAGTCATTTCCTTCAAGAGCAGAACATCTGAGTGAAAATAAAATTCATCCTTGTACTCAGAAATGTAAAATGCTCTTCCTACTACCTAACTCCTATCTGACTCCATATCTGTTCCATATCTGCTTGAACAGGGGGTTGGACTAGAAGACCTCCAAGGTTCCTTCCAGGTCTATTCTGATTGAGTGATTGATTGATTGATTGAGATCCTCCTGGTCCTTTAAGTGGCCTGGCCGTTAGTGGTAAGACATAAAAATATATCACCTTCAGATGCTTCTGAACTACAACTCCAAGAATCCCTCAAGTAGACCAGCGTTTCTTAACCTTAGAAGGTTGAAGATACATGGACTGCAACTCCCAGAATTTCCTGAGAAACACTGCCATAAGTTAGAGATACTGCAAGTTGTACCTTATCAACATCTGGAGAGCCACAAATTCCCCAGCACTGGAGATGAGAATTTGGTTGGAATCAAAGAAGGCTTGCCTAATTCTCAGTCTGAGCTTACAATTGTGGACCTTTTAAAGGTTACATGTGTTGTTAAAGGAGAACACTGGAGGCTTCCAAATTTGTAAATTTTCTCAGCCAGTTTTGTGCTCACAAGGTCTTTTCTTTAGTTTTGATTAACCAAGGGTGAATGATGCCAAATTAGAAAAAAAAAACATATTTTTTTAAAAAAAGTATCCTCATTTCTTTCAAATTACAAACACAGTGCATTCTCCAGGCAGATAATTAGAGGGTTGTACATAATCATATTTATATAAGACCATGTTTGCATGTAAGTTTAGAAAAATACATGGGGTGAGCTTGCAAGGCTCAAAGCCAGCTCTGCATAAACAGCTCTGCCTCCTTGTTTAATCAAAGAATGTTTGTTGTTGCCACAATCAAAGACAAACATCATCTGTCATTTTTGCAAATGACAGCTTCTACATACAACAAATGTCGTAAAATTTTTTGGGAAGCATCACATTTGTGTATCCTGAGAAACAGTATTTTACATCTCTAGCTAGTTCAGTTAAAGCTGGCCTACTTCAAATCGTTCCAGTTGAAACTGGTAGGAATCTGAACTAGACTAAACTAGTTCTATTAACTTGTGACTCTCTAGATGAGGGGTGTCAAACGTGATTTCATTGAGGGCCACAGTTGTATTTGACCTCGGGGAGGGCAGGGGGCAGGGGGGCATGGCCAGAGCATCATCACTCGTGTCCGGGGGGCATGTGGCATTCTGCCAGCGAAAATGTGCTCCCGAGCTCCATTTTTGGCTGTAACAGCTTCCTGCAACCCTTTGTCAGTGAAAATGCAGCCCTCTTGAGCTCCATTTTTGCTGGCACAGGCACCACGGGTCAGATCTTAGCACCCTCTTGGGCTGGATCCAGCCCATGGGCCTTGATTTTGACACCCCTGCTCTAGATGTTACTGAATTCAATATCTAGCAGTTCAGGTTTGCATGGCCAATGGTTAAGAATGTGATAGGTAGCTATTCTTTATGTACCTGAGCCAAACAGACGTGAAGCAATGATTAAGAAAATTTATATGCCACCAATTTACTCATTGTTGCTCTGGACAGCTTACAGAAGTAGTACCCTCAACCCCCTGGCAGCAACAATCAAACAAGCCATACGATAGGCTCCATATCACCCTGGAATCCTCAGGTCGAATGGCAAAACCATGTCTTCATGGACTTTTGAAAGGCGGAGGACTAGTCTTATCTCTGTGGAGATGATGTTGCACAGGCAAGGAGTTCTTCTTCATAGTCTCATTAGATGGAACTCCTTAATAGAGGGGATCCATAACATACTTTACCTTCTCGCTCTAATTTAATCTAACAGCCAGCTTAGCCTAGTGCCATGATGGCGAACCTATGGCACGTGTGCCAGAGGTGGCATGCAGAGCCCTCTCTGTGGTCACGCGAGCTTTCACCCCAGATCAGCTCCACCGTGCATGCACGTGCACGCCTCCTGCTGGCCAGCTGGTCTTCGGGTCTCTGCCGTGTATGCACAGGGCGCGTGCATGGGGGGCACATGCACGGGGACGTGTGTGCATGTGGGGGGGCAGGATGCATGCACAGGGACATGCAGGGATGCACATGCATGCATGGGGGCAGGGCGGATGCACGGGGATGCGCAGGCATGCACGGGGACACACACGTATTGTATTTTTGGATGCACGTGCACGCGCTTTGGACACTCGGTACCGAAAAGGTTAGCTATCGCTGGCGTAGTGGTTAAGGCATTAGGCTAGAAAGAATAAGACTGTGAGTTCTAGTCCTGCCACAGCCATGAAAGCCAGTCACTGTGGAAGGAATATTAGGTATGTTCACTCTTGAGTTATTTATAAAAGTAATAAAGGCAGGAAATAAATAAACAAATAAATAATGTAATTGGGATAACATGGCCCTTCAAATAACCTGGCTCCAAATTATTCCCACTGGATAAATGTCCAATAAAAGTTGTGGGTCCATAAAGATCTGATTGAGAACTAACAGAATATGAAAAAGTTTTTTTTTTCTTTAAGTAGAAAATAATGGGAACATCAGAAGCTACCTTATATCAAGTCAGATCCTTGAATTCTCTAGCTCAGCTTATTAACTACTAATAGTATCGTCCGTTTCTGGCATGTCAGGAATCACCCACACCATTCCTTGAACTCAAAGGCTGGAAGATATAGATTCACTGACTCAGCTCATGAAAAATATTTTCAATATTTAATGATTACGTATGCTAGAAAAGTTGCAGTAAGAGCAAAAAAACAAACAAACCAGCACCTGCCAAGCATTGACAATAAATAAATATTCATTTAGCATTTTAATGGGATGAAAATGTCAGAGGTAAGAAAAAAGGCTGAAAATCCTAAGCATAAAGCTCAAAAACTGAAAAAACAAAAGGGGACCTTCCTAACAAAATCAGAAGATAAGCAAAATTATAACTTTACCTAGGGTGTCAAAATGTGTAGCGCTGGCCCTGACATTGGCAAAAATTTAATGTGTTATGTGTGTATATTAGTTATAGTAGACCTGGGCATTTTGTACCCTACCCCCCCCCCCCGGCCACGTCTGATCCTTTGGCTGTTCCTGTCTTCCCCGCGTCAATTGCTTTTATTTTAAAGGTGACTATTTTTCCCCAATTTATATATGTGCATGCGTGCATGCCTACACCTCTTTCCAGCACTATTGGTCTGGCCCTCCACAACAGTCCCAGTTTCTGGTGTGACCCGCCCCCTCCCTGGGAAAATTCATTACCGATCCCTGATTTAGAGGGGTCTTCAGGAAAATGCATCCAGTGGATAATTATATCCAAAAAGCTCTCCAAATCTTTCTACCCATTTTTGCTTCTACTACACACATATTGTATGCTGCTTCCTACAGTGCCTTTTTGTTCTTCATGAAAACATTACTACCTCCTAAGTACATGTCAATATTGTGTATGTAATTTTTAGGTATTAAGATGCAAGCTACAATGTGCTGGTTTGCAAGGCAGTCTCTAGATCAGGGGTCCCCAACCTGTGAGCTGCAGACTCGTGGCAGTCCATGGCCAGCCAGGAACCGGATTGCACAAGCGAGCAAAGCCCCATCCGCACATGTTCCGGACCCAGGCAGAGCGCAAAATCTTGCCTCCTCTGATTCGCGGAAAAATGCCTCCACAGAACCGATCCCTAGTGCCCAAAAGGTTGGCTACTCTATATTACAGATGCCAGCTTGCATAGAACAGACTGATGTAAAACAGGGACCATTTTGGATGATCTCCTGGCATGGCCAAAATGTGCTAAAAATGACTGCTATTTGTCCTTCTTGTTACAGCGAATGCTGCCTAGGCACAACTAAGACTGGTCCATTAGATGGTATGTTTTTCTATCTTATTAGAAAGCATTAGGTGACTTAAAAAAAACATTTTTCACAATTAAATCTCAACAAAATGAAATTGAATCTGATTCGTAACTTAACAGCTAGTACCCTAGAGCCACGGTGGCGCAGTGGTTAGAGTGCAGTACTGCAGGCTACTTCTGTTGACTCCCAACTGCCTGCAATTTGGCAGTTCAAATCTCACCAGGCTCATGGTTGACTCAGTCTTCCATCCTTCCATCCTTCTGAGATAGGTAAAATGAGGACCCGGCTTGTTGGGGGCAATATGGTGACTCTGTAAACCGCTTAGAGAGGCCTGTAGAGCACTGTGAAATGATATATAAGTCTAAGTGCTATTGCTATTGCTATCCTTAATACTATGTTGGCAAACAAAAGGTCTGACCCTGAAGTTAATAAACATCATCATTTTTCACAGCAATGTTAGGGTCGGCTCTAAATTCCTATTAAGGAAAGAGAAATTTAGTGCTTTGTATTTACATTAAGAACATCGGTGCTACCTAAACCCTCTCTGGAAGGATTCTTTGGGACATTGATCATCCTTATATAGCATAAATTATATACATAAATAGTACTCTCTTTCAGAAGCAAAAGGAAAGCAGTGCTCAAGAGATGCCTGTCTCATGTTACACATCCTGTTGCTTTTGCCAGCATAAAAAGCTTCCAAATTTTCCCCTTAATTACAAGTCCACGCCAGAAGTACTACATATTTCTGGGAAAGCAAAGTAAATTGCCAATTTGTCTGACAGTAATGCTAAAGATACAAAAACAGAAAATGGACTTGTTTTCTTATGCGCAAACTCTACCAATCCTGTGTTTACAGCCTTCGGCTTTCATTCTTTATTACAACAAGCTTAATCTATATTGTATTCTAAAATTGTCCGTTTATTCGTTTGACCAATTTAAGCTTACATTTTGAAAAAAAAAATGCAAGGGGAAAGAGTTAAAATTGCAAACATCTTAAAATTGTGAGAAAAAGTTTCAAATGGAATTTACTTTAGGCCAGTTTGTTTCTAAACTTTGGCAATTTTAAGATGGGTGCATCTTAATTTCTGGAATTCTGCTGCTAGGGGATTCTGGGAATTGAAATCTACCCATCTTAAAGTTGCCAATGTTGAAAACCAATGCTTTAGGCTAATAGTGCCCGAAAACCTTTCAAAAGTAGACAATGCCAGGGTGGAGTCATATGCCTTACACCAAGGGTGTCAAACTCATGTCATCACGGAGTCATCATGTGACATATCGCAACTTATTTCCCCTTCACTAAGCTGGGCGTGGGTGTGGCCAGTGCATGATGCATCTGGCCCATGGGCCGCGAGTTTGACACCCCGGCCTTACACACATAGAGAGCAAGACAGAAGGGCTTTCATTTCTGTGTTGTCATCCCAGTTTTTAACATTTTAACATTCACCATCAAAGTTTCCCTAAATATATCTTGACTCTTCCATTTGCAATGCAAACATTCTCTAACTAAGCACACTTCCCATGTCATTCAAATGTCAATCTTTCTTAATCTGTTAATCTCAATCATTCAGTTTGGACATGAATGTATGGGTCAACATTTCTTGACTTAATTGTATCTTCTGCAAAGACAGAAGTCAAAAGTCTTAATTAGCACTGCCACATCCAACCACAGAAATCTGGATGACCCCCTGGATGGAACTCTAACACTTGCTTCCATTTCTTGTCATCTGGCTTTTTGCCCTCTGGTCTTCAGATGTGATATTTGTGATGTGATAATCCAGCCTAGGATTGCCATATGTGGACTGCAAAACAACCTCCAGTTTTTCCACCCTCCAACTGACTGATTGATTTTAAATTACTTATAACTATTTTTAGGTTGAGAACTCTTTCACCATGGCTTATCAAACTCTTAACACAGCAAACATATAATTAAATTCCAATTAACAATGGAGTATGAAACAGAATAACAAAATAACAGAACAGAATAACACAATTCGAGTTGGAAGGGACCATGGAGATCTTCTAATCCAACCCCCTGTTCCAGCAGAAGAATCTATTCCATTTCGGATCCATTGGCTATCCAATCTCTTCTTAAAAACTTCCAGTGAGGGAACACCAGCAACTTCTGGAAGCAAGCTGTTCCAAAAATCAATTGGTCTCACTGTCAGGAAATTTCTTCTTAGTTCTAGGTTGGATCTTTCCTTAATTAGTTTCGATCCATTGCTTCTCATCCTGCCTTCAGGTGCTTTAAAGAATAGGTTGATCCCCTCTCTTCTCTGTGACAGCCCCTCAAATATTGGAATACTGCTTGCATGTCACCCCTACTTCTTCTTTTGTTAGGCTACCATAGACATACCCAGTTCCAGCAACTGGTCTTCATATGTTTTAGCCTCCAGTCCCTAATCATGTTTGTTGCTTTTCTTTGTACTCTTTCTAGGGTCTCAATATTTTTTTTTTGTATTGTGGTGACAAAACTGGACACAGTCCTCCAAATGTGGTCTTACCAAAGCATTATAAAGCAGTACTAACGCTACATGTGATCTTGATACTTAGCACTGATGATGTTACCATGTTTGGGTAATGAAATGTCTGCAAGAAAACAACCAAACTCAGAGAGCGCCATAGACTCCGATCTTGATATTATCCCTTTGTTGATGCAGCCTTGGACTACATTGGTTTTTTTGGCAGCTGCAGCTGCTGTCTCATATTTAAGCAGTTATCAACTAGACAAAGTCAAAACCAAATACTAAAAGCAATCCCACACTAAAACATTTCTGTTAACCACTCTTAAAAATTCTTAAGTTTAGATCACTAAAAATAAATATTTGGTTTCACACATTGATACTAGCCATAAATCACAACTTACAAACCAAATTGGCTTGCTTTCTACATTGTATTAAAGCAACCCAGACAAACCTTATCACCGTTGTTTAATGCAAAAAAGCTGTTGAGGAATGCTGACTTCATAGTTGACATTTTGCAAGTCAAATATAAAAGCTGACACTTAGAATACTGCTCTGCCAATGCAAAAATTTGCCAGAATATGAGATATCAAGGAATCATTTTCATCTCTTTGGGTGTTTTTTTTTAAATGGGCAGGATACCCACCATTTGAGAATGTTTAATGGATTCCTGCAGGGAACAAGGGGCTGACAGGGGTGGGGAAAGATGGCCCTTTTATGATTGGTGACTTCAAATCCCAGAATTCCTGAGCCAGCCATGGTGGCAAAGGAATTCTGGGAGTTGAATTCCACCAGTCATAAAGGGACTATGGTTCCCCACCTCTGGATTAGAGAAACTATAAACTCTTTCAGACATGCATTCTGTGATTCTATTTTTTTTTAATAAAAGAGAATTCACCCAGTTGATAAATTTAAAGCTTTAAGAAGTAAGCTTAGCTAAACTGGTTCCCTAGATGTTGAACAAACAAAATTTGTCCTCAAACAAAACAAAATAATAGTAGTAATAATTTTGTCTTTTAACTTTAAAGTTAACCCAAATTTAACATTTTACACAGCAATTTCTTGTTTGACCAATATCTTCTTTATCTTCCATCTGGCTTCCTATGTACTGAGATAACTAATCCGTGTCATAGGATTTGTATTTGACAAAGAACTGATAAAAACTAAACATGATAGGAAATCAATCTACGATCCCTGGGGGCAGAGGGATGGATATGCAAACAACAGCTACTAAGATTGGGGAAGAGACAGAAAGGAGATAGTAGATGGTTCACAGTCCTTGTGCCTGGCTTATTTCGGTAAGACATTCATAATTGTGGGGCAATTCTAGACTCTGTTTTTCTATCTAATAATCCAAATGGGTCAGAGAGATGAAACAAACGGAAGGATTTGGCAATAGGATAAAGCATAGCTTTGTCAATAGCTTAAGACACTTCTGTCACCCTATACTGTATTCCCATCACAACTCCTAACACCCTGAAGATCTTTTCTTGAACCAAAACTTGGGGACAAAACACTTAGTAAATGACTGCCGAGAAAAGAAAGAATTCTGGGGGGAAAAATCTATAGCCTGCTTGGAAATATTAGTGAGCTTTATTAATAAAACAATATTTTGGTTCAGCCATTGAATTTCTTCACCTTCCCCAGACTGGTGCTTTTTAGCTGCTGTACGGTAGAAGGAAATTTATATATTACAGAAAGCAGTGAAATTTCCCTTATCTCATAACTTCCACATGCATTAGATCTCAGTTGATAATTACTTGATGACTTCTGGTCCAAACGCACTTTCTTGGGCAGAAGAGTCAAGGGTAAGACTATACTAAATTCCTGCATATAAATACAGAGTTTCTTTAGAGGGCTATTTCTTCTTCCAAACTTTCTTAACCTTCTGGGCACATTAGATGGGTTTCAAGATGAATTCCAAGATCATTGATTCAGGCATTCCTTTTTTTTAAAAGCTACCACATTCCTGGCAAATAAGTGTCCCCTTGTTCTTTTGGAGCTGATTTAATCCTGCTTTTGAAAGGTTCTGATATGCTCCAGTAATTGGTTGGAGTACTAACTTTCTGAGAGTAATCACTTTCTGAGAGAATCAGTTTGATATAGCGGTTAAGGTACCAAACTGAAAATGGGAGATGGTGAATTCTAGTTCTGCCTTAGGCATAAAACCAACCGAGTGATTTTGGACCAGTCATTCTCTCTGGGCCATAGGAAGGATGCAATGGCAACCACTTCCAAAACGTTGCCACGAAAAGTGCAGGATTTGTCCAGGCAATCATCAAGAGTCAATGCTGATTCATGTACACATATACGCATATATTTTTTTTGGCCACAAATGCTGTCCTTTAGAAATAGCAACAAATCAGAATTATAATTAATGCCATATCCAACTTATTACTCAGAGAATTAAACATGTCTTTTCACTATACCCAATTAAACTATCGTATCTGGAGACTGTCTAAGGAAGGACTAAAACAATTTCTAACAATCTGATGAATGAGACATTACTTTAGAAATATTTCAAAGAAATTAATTTTGAAAAGCCACTTGAGTCCAGCTCTATAAATTTTGCAAGATTGGGACACTTCCAGTGCTTGTAGTTTCTATTGCCAGGAAGAGTTTTCAATTGCAGCCCCGCCAAGTAATTAGTAAGGGTGAAAGTTAATTTACTTTAGAATCAACTTTCAGATATTAAGCAATATCTTTTAAATTAAGACATTAAATTTAAAAATTAGAAGGGTTGCCCATTTGGACAATAAGCCACATAAAATCATGGCCTAAATTTATCCTCTAAATTCTAATGTGTGCTACATTTATTCATACAGTAACAATCTTAGATATTACCGAAGGCAAACCCTCAAGGGATGGAACACAATTATAATTAATTTACTCCTCTTTTCTTAACACTCCCAGATGACACTGTCTGGGAGATGGAATCCCAATACAGTTTAACTGCATATAAGATATGCAGACCATCCTACTCTACAGTTTATATAAAACAAGTTTTACTTTTTTAAACTTTTTTTTAAAAGGATAACACTTTTTGGAAAATCCAGAATGCATGCTTGAGATAAAACCCAGTTTGTAATTCATCGGAATATAAGGCATTACATTACTGATTTGCAATAAGGATTTTTAAACTTGTCTCTGTTTTCAGAACATTGTAGCCCAGAGGGTAATGAATAACAGGGAGGCGTGAGTATGAATATTTTATGCACTAAAAATGCAAAACCACTGGACACTCAAGATTTATTGCCAAAACCCTAATGTGATGACCCGGGGTGTGGCACAAAGGCAACACAGCCAGAGAATAGGTATGAGTCCCTTTATTTGCTCCAATTTTGCTCCCAGCGTCCCGGTTATTTTCCAGCTTGGAGAAAAGCTCTCCCATGAACCTGCAACAGCCTCTGACTGCAGATACTCCAGTCCAAACGCTGTAAGCATAATGACTGCAATGAATCACTCCAGCGGGCCAAGATAATGAGTTCAATAAGCGAAGAATCACAACGATAATTCCAGCAAGGCAAGGCAAGCACACAGAAGCACTGCAGTAACTCAAACAGTAAGGAAGAATGCAGGCTACAATTCTCAGCACTACATGAATTCAGCGTTTGTTCTTGACAAACGCCCTTCCCAACTGCCTCTCCTTTAAACTCCGTCCCCAGGTGTGCCTTGTGAAGGGAATTTGGGCCCTTTCCTTCCTCGTAAGCCACGCAACCCGTGTTGCTCTCTTCTGTGTTCTTCCCTGCACGCCCTAGGATAAGGAGGGGGTGGGCCTTGGTCTTCATCTGAACCCTCTCTCCCTTGTTCTACATCTCCACTGCTCTGCCCAGCCTGACTTTGCCCTTCCCCAATTTCCTCCACAGCCATTGGAGCCACTCTCCCGCTCTTTGTCAGCTGTTCGTCTTCCCCCTCGTATTCAGACTCCGACGGGGGCATGACAGCTGTACAGATAAAGGCAGCAAAAGTCCTTTGATCACACCAGTTACAAGCACATAGGGTGACAATTCCATTAGAATTTATGTCCAAGATGACACTGTTCAATTTACATTAGCATTTTCCTTTTTTTAAAAAAAAAAATGTCCTCCCCTCCCCAAACAATATATTTCCAATATTGCAAACCACTCTGAGATCCCATGGCTTATCTCTTGCAGTGAGATTTTTTAAAAAAAGAAATACCATACTATAGAGGCAGATTTAGCATTCTCAGTTTTGTCCATTTCACAGACTCACTGCAAGGACAAAATGGCGGTGGCAAGGAAGATCACCGTGTAGGCCAGGTTTTTTTTTTTGCAACACAAAGAAAAATATTAGATATAAATTTAGTGAAGGTTTAAGAGTTAAGTCTGAATAAGATATGTAAAGAAACTTGAAGGAAGGAAGACTTCAGAAAAAATTGCTATATTTATTTACTAGATTTATATCCCACTTTTTTTCCAGGAGCTGAAGAAGCCTTCCTTAGACTTTATTCTTCTTGAGCTGAGAAAAAGGAACTCTGGTTAAGAATACTCTGAGTGGATACCAACTTGCATTTTCACAATCCTAGTCCAAAACTCTAACTCTTACTGTACATTACACTTCTTTTTTTCTAAATCAAGCAATCTGTCATAAATGGTTCTGCCACATCTGCTTTTGCCTGTTTTTAACCATCCTCTTCTATGTTGTGGTGTTCCTAGCTGTTTCTGTAGAATGTTCCGTTGCATTGTTATTTCTGGGGAAAAGAAAGAAAGATGTGGGATTTTCCATTTCAAAAAAAAAAAAAAAAAAAAGCTTGAGAGTCGGAGGCAATTACTTAAGGACATATTGCCATATTTGGTGACAAGGTTCATATCTCAGGATAAGTGATGGTTTGTTGGACTCAGCCTCTTGGGCAGTTCCAGTCACATCAAACAAAGATCTAAGAATATTTAGGTTCATATTTTTTTTTAAAAAAAAGATATGGATAGGCATACCCACTCACAGAAACCAAGTAATTTCTAAGTACTGAAAAAACCAAAATTCAGCGAAACAAATATTTATTTTGTGAAATTTTACAGCAAGAAAAGGAGATCTCGCAATTGAGAAGATTGAGACAGTTGTGGGTTTGTTAATATTGCAATAAAAATATATTTCTGGCTACTTTGAAGGACTAAGGTAACCTATCTGTTCTTATTCATCCCTGTGAAAAGTATCATATATAAAACCCAACTGTGGCTTCTGGAATAAACCCACAAACTGGCAGAGTTTGCACTTTGTCTTAAGTTCTAGGCTAGGCCTGATACAGCTTTCAGAACCACTTTGTTGAAATGTGGTTTCCTGTTATTTTAAAATGGCAACGACTTAAAATACGTAGCGGAGATCCTAAAACAGGATACCCCAGTTTTAAAATCCCAGTCCCACAAAATCCATTATAGCCCAGTCCCACAAAATCCTCTCAGAAATGCCAAAGGGGGAAAAGACCGCATCAAGACCTCTTATCCTTCTAACATTTCATCTCTTAACTAATTTGGCCCCTTCCTCATGAAAAATGCAAATGCAAATTGACAACCTGAACGGATTTCTGCATTTCATTTTATAAAACTTGCCTCAGGAACTTAGAAGAAATTCAAATACATTTTTGTGATGGCTTGGTTCATGTTATGTTATTTTATACCACGGTTAACACAGATTTGTTCAAAGAAATCAGTACAAATCTCTGGTTTATAGACTACACTTGGCAAACTGTGAAGTGGCTCTTTCCTATCAGCATATTAAATATCAGCTATGAACTCAACCAGAATCATTAGTAGATCGTTTCAAAATTAACCTTCCCTGACATCCTCTCTTCAGATGTGTGCTAGATTACAATTCCAAACACCACCAACTACCAGGAGGAAAAGATTCTTCAAGAGCAGGTTGCAGAATACCGGAAAGTTAGCTTTCTAACAATTTTCATCTGTTTTTGTCTGTCCCCCCAACCTGCGCTATAGTTGCTTTTTTATCGACATATTTCTAGTCCATTGTCCATCCTTCATATGCAGACAATGTAACTAGTGGGTCAAATGAAAAGAAAATCCTTGTTTAAAAAAAACCAAACAGAAGAGGCAGGGAACAAGGTATCACGTCAGCAAAAAGAATGAAATTTTGCCCAAACAAGGAAATGTACAGTTAGTTCAAAATAGTAATACTGGTAAACCTAATACCTTCACAGGTATGGTTTTCCTGTACTTAGGTGCAGCAACAAATGGAAGCTATTCAGAGATTCCTACTAAATTCAGGCTTATTCCAAGGAAACATAGCTAGAATTGTATGCCATAGCTCTAAAACAAATATCTAAAGATTCACTATTTTAAAAAGAGATTGACAGTTGGCATCTAAATCAAGGCCTCCAGATTTTGATGAAAATGGCAAAAGAAAACAATACTGTGTTCTTAATGGCTAATGCAATTCTTAGGGCATGTTTTCTGTTGTGAATATTGTCCTGAGCAGCACTTAACAGTCAACACATTTTTTTCTGCCCTGACTCCTGAATAATAAATGCATCTGTTATAATAACATGGTGTGTAGAAGAATAAATGCTAATATATCTCAAAGACCAAAATGGAGCACACTTCTGAAATCAATAGAAAAAAATACCAGACTGAAGTACCATTTGCAAGCAGCTTATGAGGAGTGCATTGAATACTCTGGCAAACTATCCGTTTGCTAAGTGTGTTATTGAGAGTGCAACTGTGCCCATGCACTTGCAAAAAGTGAATCTCTTTGAATTCTATGAACCTCAACTAAAATATGAGCACAGGAATCCAAAAACCATTTCCACTGCAATTCATCTGCAATCCTGAGCAGCCTAAATTGAACCCAGGCAGTGTGTTCTCTTCCTGTATTAAATATATCCTTAAGTATTAACTTACAAACTGCAAATCAATCAACCTGAAAGTCAGTTACACATACACGCACACACACATGCACAGTTATATTTACACATACACACACACACACACACACACACACGCTTAGTCTCTAATCTACTAAAAGAACATATTTTCTACCAGGTGAGTTAGCCTATTTTCCATAAATATCCACTACACTCTTCCCATTTATTCTAAGTTATGCAAAGCGCAGAAATGGAAATAATTGCACAGAATAATTAAGGGCACGGGGTAAGTAAAAGGAATCATAGGTAAGATTAGTTTACAACATCAACATTCATACCTATATTTGTAAACCACCCTTGTTTTGATAATGTCCAGCTACCACTTCATGTGTTTGTCCTTTCATCTCCTGACTTTTCTCTTTTTTGAGAATCTGTCTAATTCCATCCAAACACAATTTTCTCAGAATTGCCTTTCCTCACGACCTGTACCTCACTCTTTCTTCATATATTCGTACTGCAATTTGATCCTCGGTCATATAATCAAACTATCTCAACATAGCTCTTTCTCAACTTGACACTGCATTCAGACTATGCTTTGATCATATTATACTTCTATAGTCTATGCGGTCTATACCAGTGATGATGAACCATCTGGGATTGGCATGTCAACAATTCGGGAAAATGCCTAACTTGACTCTAATGGTGTGTCATCTCCCCCAAAACAAAGAGAAGCAATTCTCTATTTTGCCCTATTCTAGGCCACTTGAATAGTGGCACTGCCAAGACTTGGGCTTTAACTTCCGCCCTAATGCCACCATTGCCACTCAAAAACACCACTTCATGTCATTCACCAAGGCACATGAGGCTTGGGGAATGGTGTGATTGTCCTCATGGGCTCAGGGTCTGCCACACTCCACTTCACCTTTAGGCAATGTTCTCTTTTTGACATGCCCCTGTGGCCTACATGAGGTTGATCAGAGTTACATGAGAGCTTTATTCTATGGAGAGAGCTCTTCTGCAGTCTCTGCAGTGTCTTAAAATTGTGTGAAAGCACACCCCATTCTCACACGGTTGTTGGAGGCTCAAGAGGCCACAAGAGACCAAATTCCATCCTTACACAGCCTCCACAGTCTCCAAAAATCGTGCAAGAATGGGGGGGGCGTCATGCTTTTGAGAATACTTTTGTCACACGTTGGTGAATGCTGGCATGTCATCCGAAACATCATGGCATGTCAATTTTGACGCATGTGTCATTGGCTAGCCATTACTACACTAACCATCCAATTGGTGTCACAATGCTTGAACCTCTATCATATATCACTTTTCTCATTACCGGCAACCAAACTTCAACTCTCTACTTGTGCAGAATATCCCATCATTCAAACTTACTTTATGATATGTGTTCACTAAATCAATATGGTACGTGTATAATAATCACAACATGCTAAAGCAAATCTCAACAAACTTGATCATGTTTTAGCATGTGCAAAGTTGATGCACAGAGAAGTGATGGGGTAAAAGAGGGAAAGAACACGAGCCACAGATCAGGGGTAAAGTGAATAAAAGGAGGCAGGTGAAGAAAGACATACTGCGGTCAGAAGTCCGAGAACATTCTCTGCCTTTGTACAGGCCAATGGACAGCCAAGCAGTTAACTTAATGGTATATCATTTCCCCGTTGAGGCACAAGAAGCTCTCACTTCCTGGAACTTTATTTCTTCTTCCCCTCCTGTCCTGTATATTCTCTCCAATTCCTGGGAAGGGCAACACTTTATATTTTGAAATCACTGCATTACTGACATCCCAATAAAGTTATATGGAAATTATTGTTTAGGGCAATTGATCCGGGCCTTCAAGATGAGAGTCAGTAAACATCACTGTCAAAGTTTAGGAGATGTTGCTGATTTTAAGCATAATTTAAGGGGAATGTATAGATTTGTGCTTTCAGGAATCTGTAAAAGACTAGGAAATCAATTTAGTTCCCGTAAATGATTCTCATGGTTTCAACTTTAAAGCCGCTTTCAGCTAACTGGGTGTTTCATGACCACAATCTCCCATTCTCAAGACATTATTGCATGTATGTTCTATCTATTTTTTAAAAAAGAAAGTGTTTAAAAATCTGGAATATCAGTAGTATTCTGATTCACTGCCAGAGCAAGAAACAATTTAAGCCATGGAGCTAATATTCTACACTGTTTTGTTCTTGTTAAATGCTCCATTTGCACGTATTACCACTAAAGATGTTATCTCTATAATTTAGTGACTGACTGTAGATAATATGAAGTTATGTTACTACTGACAGAACAAATGTGGAGAAGTGAGAAAGAGACTATATTCATTTACAATTTACCTTAATCTGCAATGCAAGGGTTGGATATTTGTTTTTACTTTATTGTGAACATCAAGTTTCTCAAGTTTAATTTAATTTAATTAACGATTTAGAGGTCACCTAACTCTACAACAATAAAGGAGTATACTGTACTTCAAACTATAATTAAAACAAACCACAACTTAGTACAATATAGGAACTGTCCTTTCAATGTTGGTTGCTACATCTGGGCTACAAAAATTCAAATGCATACTAAAGGGCAGCATAAGTAAGAGTTGTCTGGGTGGATATGACACACCTACAAAAGCAGAGTAGAAGTAAATGAAACATCTACTGAGATAATAGGGTGAATAAACTGGTTTGCCAGCTTAACATGGAAGTCAACTATTATTGTTTGTTGTAAATCAGCAATCCACAAAAGTGGTGTTTGCCATGACCTGTGCAGAAAGATGAAAGTTCATCCATACTTCACTAGGACCATAGGACAATTCCTGTGCCTCTGCTTCTCTTTCTACTTCTCCTTGTCCCCTTCTATCTCCCTTCTTAGAACCTAGAATATTATCTATCCAGATGTTTTAGACTTCGGCTCCCAGAATTCCTGTGCAGGATGGCATGAGAAGGCATCAAAAATGAATAGCTATGATAGAGACAGTGCTGTCCATCTCACCAAGTGATCCTCAGATCCTGCTGGAATAGGAAGAGAAGTGGAGAGGTATCACAACTCAGGAATGTGCAGCTTGCCATACTTTGGAAGTAAAGTGCATATAGTTATTGAACAAGAATCAGCATTATGAATTCTTCCGAGTTTTAGTTTTAATTAGTTCATTTATAATGAGCCAAGGTGGCGCAGTGGTTAGGGTGCAGTACTGCAGGCTACTACTTAATTGGACTAGAAGACCTCCAAGGTCCCTTCCAACTCTGTTATTCTAATATATGTTAACAATAAGTCAACCATAATTATGATTTAAATAAATTGCTGAATAAAATGCTTAAAGGAGTTATGGAATTTGTTTTGGGAATCTGTATAATTTTATTCAGCATGTGAAGCATGCAAAGAATTCCAGAATTGAGAGAAGCTGGCAGAAGACTGCCAAATTTCTGATCAGTTCAGATATTTATTTATTTCTACGGTCCAGCTGCATAATGCGTCCAAACACACTTTTAAAAAACAACAACCCACACCTCTCAATTTGGTGACCTAGAATTCTCTTTAAAAAGTTAGTTGTTTAACTAAACTTGCGATTATCTTCAGCCAACATGGGACAATCAACAAATTGAGGAGACATAAGGATGAGGAACACTATTTTAGCTTTAAAAAGTCAATAAAAGTTTAGAAAACTTTGCCTGGGGTGTGCTGATAGGAGAGGACAAAGAGAAGTCATTCCAGATGTCTATCTGCAATTCAATAAATCAATCAGTGAGGCAATGGCCTTCCTCACTACTGATATTTCATCTGGATAAATGATTTATCTTCTTGAAAGAAGAGGTAAGTTTTATACATACCCTTCATATCTCTAACACTTCATAATCAACCTTCACCTTATTCCAAAAAAACTTATCAATCCATTCAGAAGAATTTCATTCAGAACAGTATCAAAAGCACAAGCCTGATATCATTGTCCTTAGTTGTTTTTCTCCAGCTTCCATTTATGTAAGAGATAGTGTTCTGCTCTAACAAATCTATTGAGGGCAGTCCCAAATTAACCCACAGGATCTGCAACAGGAATGTCTGTTTCTTTCCAAATACTGTACAACATTTTGGAATGCTTTGTCTGTCTTGACTGTAAATGCAGTTTGTTTTGGACAATTGCACTGCATTGCTCTGAAAGAACAGGTTCACAGCGTGGGAGTGCTCCTTGATCTTCAGCTCTCTGTGTGTATGTGTTTGTCTCTGTGTGTATCCGCTAGGAAATTCCTGGAAGCTTGAAACTCAGACAAATCAGTCATCAATAGATATATAGAAATAAACACATGTACACACCATTCAAATGAGACAATAAAAAAGCTAAGAAACATACAGAAGAACAGAACACATCCTTTCCAATATCCAACAATCTGATAAGCAGGGATTAACACCAGACAAACAAATCAAACAGAAAGCAATACTCTAATCAAGAAACTACCATGAAGAAAACCACATCCCCACCAACATTGTCAGGACAAGCTATGGCAGAAAACAAAACCAAAAACCAGCAAACCCCATACTCTCTAGCACTGATGTTACCGGTACCTAGCTGGGTATTGAAATATCCACAAGCAAACAACTAAGGGAGCACCAAGGACTTCGCAGTTAAACCCTGAAGTACAGGTATTCTCTTCCACTGGATTGACGTTTTAATTCAAATGTCTAAAATCATCTGAAATTTCCCAACAATTGTTCTATCATGAAAGTATTATTCTGACAATCCTAGTACAATCCATTATTTATTTGAAACTTTTCTTTTTTATTCTGATATTTCTATTAAGACTAGGTTCTTCACATTCACATTCACATTTCGGATGTGCTGGACAACAGCCAACCATGTGAATCAGTGAGTATTGATTAGAAATAATAGAAGATGCAGCCAAGCATCTGGAAGATGCCACACCGGGAAGACTGTATGTGCAAACGATAATGATAATGCTATCATCATATCATCATCATCGAAGCCGAGGTGGTGCAGTGGTTAGAATGCAGTACTGCAGGCTACTTCTGCTGACTGCTGGCTGCCAGCAGTTTGGCAGTTTGAATCTCACTGGCTCAAGGTTGACTCAGCCTTCCATCCTTCCGAGGTCAGTAAAAAATGAGGACCCAGATTGTTGGGGCAATAGGCTGAGTCTGTAAACTGCTTAGAGAGGGCTGTAAAGCACTGTGAAGCAATATATAAGTCTAAATGCTATTGTTATTATCCATTCAGTCATGTCTGACTCTTGGCAATTCTATGGGGCAGGTTTCTCCAAGCCCTCTGATCTTGCACTACTTCTTTGAGTTGTTCGCCCAAATGTGCAAATAGATCTTCCCAGCTGATAACTTTCAGGACAGGCATTGTGTGCCTAGCAGATCCACAAGTCATAACTGTGGAAGCAATAAGGTATGACTCATTCTGCTACAGCTAAATTAAATGAATTGCTCTTTAAAGAGAACAATTTTTCTCCATTGTTGGTCTAGTTTCAACCTTGCCACCTCTTACGGTGATTTAACAGCTATATCCACACATCACTGTTTGATGGTATACGCAATTGTTATAGATTCCTTCCTGTTCTTATACTGTATTTTGCTATTCTCTAACTAACATCTTTCAGAAGGGGTATTGTAACCATTTCATCACACTGTTTTTAAACAGATTTATTAACACACTAGCAGAAAGGCAGAAAGTTAAGTAGCATTGAAAATGCAAAATAATAATTATTTAGTGTTATTTCCTTAATTCTGCATCCCTCTACAGTACTTCTATGTATCTTCTGTAAGGTAGCATTGTTCACAGTCAAATCTTCCACATATATCCAGGGTTAGAGTTATTTTAAAAAGCTAACAAAAAAAACAAATAAGCCCAATGAAAAGTGTAAATTGCCACTTGTGATGGTGTAAGTGAACAAACTGTTCAAAACTCAGTTACCTAATCTAAACTTTAGGGGGTGAGAAAGAAATTTTTAAGATGTAGTCTTACTATAAATGATCAATAGCCAAGGGATCATAACATAAAATCAGCCAATGAATATAAAAAACACAAAATAAAATGCAACTGTGTGTGTACATTAGATGTGTGCATGCATATATTCCAAATGCAGTGTCAGAAATGTAACCAAGGAGTGGTGGCTGCCCTGGGGTTTTCAGACAAAGCGAGGGCCAGATGGGGCTTCAGTCATTAAAACAAACTTGTTTGTTGGCCAGTGTGCACTCAGAAATGAAGCTAAATCTTTGTGTAGGCAGCTGGTAGAACCTGGGCTGTGAGTGTGCACATAAGCAGTGTGCATCTTTTTATATATATATATATATATATAACACTTCATATTTTAAAATAAAAATCAAAGTAAAAAAAAAAATAGGTAAAGGAAAATGCTTCAGATCTTAACAGCAGTTACAAGTACATTGATATCTTACCCTCTCTAAAATTACAACAACATTTCCTTTCCTTCTTTCCATAGTCTACCTTTTCTAATCAGCAGTGCGTTCTGATGCCAATAAAGACGTAGAGGAAACTCTAACTCTGCTACATCTAATGGTGGTCCTGCAGCCAATATCTGGTAGCAACTTGCCAACACTGCTCCCCCACCAAAAAAAAACAACCTCAACAACCCTGAGTTGCCCTGCAGATGCCACTCATCCCTCAGAGTAACACATGTGTTCAAGCTCCAGACACCAAAACAGCTAGTGTGAGACATCTCTCACACCTAGCTCTTTAAATGATGACTGATTTTGGACTTGGTGACCTCTTCTAAATGTTTGCCTTGGGGCCAAGACTGCTTTACTTCCATCCTGCTAAAATCTATGGCTGCAGATGCTACATTAGATTTTTGGAAGTTAGACTTGCCAGGATCCTCACCTAGTGGTTAAGTGCCATTCAACTCAGAATAACTCACTATCAAATAAGCATATGAAAGGACTCCAAATCTGGATCCATCTGTAGATAGTCATCTTCATTTTATACATATTCAGTACATTAATTTACAATAACATGAGTACCTTATTGCAAATCTATTATTCGGTGTTTAACAAGGAAGTGATGGGAGGAATTTATTAACACTGAAGTGCTACTTCTATTAAAATAGAGGCCCCTTTTAATACGTTGAGCTATTTTTAAATGAGATGAATAATCACCCACTTGATGCTTCCCACTGACTTCTGTCATTATTGAAAACCTGGCAACAGAGGAAGATAAAACACCCTTCCAGAGAAAAGCATTGCATTCAGTATTCACACCACTGCATTATTATCCTCTAGCAAATACTCCCAAAATGCCACAGCACTGGCTTTGAAAGGAAAAGTTCCCAGGCTATTCAAGACAAAAGTACTCATTATCCTGTTCCCCCTATCCTACAACTAAAGTTTTTTCCCACAATCCCCAGAGGTTGGCAAAATTGTCCTTCACTATGGTTATTCATATAAACAAAAAGACACAATATAGCTGGCTTTTGTGGTAAAATGTTTAAAATAAATCACATGTGGTTAGAAAACATGCATGCTTGTTCCACAGTTGTCAATGCTTTCTTTTTCTTAAAACGCGCTATTATATCTTAATTTGGATATCAGTGTTTTCTCCTCTCCTCCCACCCCCAAGTTATTTTTAATCCAACTATCAACAGCAGCCAACTTTCTGTCTGCTAAGGAAAAAAATATGTTATACAATGGGGCTGTAGCTTCATGCTAGGGAGAATTAGCAGAGTGATTCTAGTAAAATTAATTGTACTTTCCGGTAATAGTAACCCCAATATGAGGCAAATTAAGAAATTAAGTTCTTTGAGAATTAAAGAACTTTGAGAAAATAGAGAATTGGATTAATTTACAATTGCAATTCTCATATCATTTGCTTTGGAAAATATTTCTGCTGAATGTACTTTACACCAGTGTCTCTCAAACTTAGCGACTGTAAGAAGGGTAGACTTCAACTCCCAAAATTCTCCAGCTATCATGCAGCCACATCTTAAAGCTAAAGTTGAGAAACGTTGCTGTACAATGCAATTTGTAGGATGTGATTGCACTAAAAGTAAGACTACCAGACCTGGTCTGAAGAACAAATACAGAAAACCACTAGACAGTAGCCAGGAGAGAGATAGAGCAAAAAACCATTTTGTGGCTGTTTGCTTAAAACCATGGTTTTCCAACCCCAGCAATTTGGTTCCCACGAGCACTAACATATGTGCTAACTCAGCCCAATCCCTTGCAGTTTATTTCAAAATGATAGGTTAAGAAAATGATGGATTAGCATGTTATTTAAACCAGATTCATTTTTGATCCAGTATACTGGTCTTGTTACTACTTCCAGCACTAAGAAAAGAACATTCACCACTGGCTATTACCAAGAGCTAAAATATGGAGTTCTACTCTACCAGTTTCTAAACATAACTCAAGCATGTGTGTCCATGCTTATTCTCAACGTTGTCTGTTCTCAATTCTTCCGTCTTGCAGTGATAAGTTGCTTCTGTCCAACAATCCCAAGCAAGATCAACAATGCCGCTAAAGACTTTGGTCCTGAAGCCATTCTCCAAAGCAATCAAACTCAAAACGTGGTCCCACTGGGTGGGTTCACAGAATACTCTGAAAGAAAACCTTAGCCATTCATAGTTATACTGACCCCTTGTGCAACTTAAACCCATGTTTAATTTAGGGTGTGTGTGTGTGTGTGTGTGTATTAAAAAATAAATAAAGAGGGAAACACATTAGAGTAGTGGAAACACATTAGAGTAAGAGTAATCCCATTAAGCCACTACAAAAATCAAGTGTTCCTGTAGTTTAGGTATAGTGAAGACTTTTTTTAGACAGGTATTTCACCTTGGAGAGTTACTGTGGTGTACAGCGATTAAGGCACCAGGCTATTAAATGGGAGACCATGAGTTCTAATCCTACCTCGGGCACAAAGAAAGCTTAGGCCAATCCCTTCCCCCCCCCCTTTCCAATTTTAGGAAGGATGCAGTGGCAAACCTCTTCTGAAATCTTGGCAAAGAAACTGCAGAGACTTCATCCAGGCAGTCAACCAGAAGTCAATACTGATTTAAAGGCACACGTACGAAATAACCTTTAATAATATCAGAGGGCTTCTCTGTGTAAAAATATTTTTATAGCTTTTTTGGGGGGCGGGGGGGGGGTTGGGCAATGTTTTCACTCCACATAAAATGCAAATGGGCAATTCTTTTGTAACTTTTATGGAGGATCAGTGCAGATAGGACTCAACTTACAACCACAACTGAACCCAAAATTTCTGTCGCTAAGCAAGACATTTGTTAAGTGAATTCCCCCC
>JANHFL010001264.1:252981-280301 GCA_032468155.1 Oxyrhabdium leporinum
CGACTAAGGTTGTAAAATGAGGCAAAACTCACTTAACAAGGGTCTTCACTTAGCAACAAAGATTTTGGGCTCAATTGCAGTCGTAAGTCGAGGACTACCTAAAGTTTTCATATTCCCAGTTAAAAGAAAGCTTTAATATGGATCTAGAGATAATTGGAATCGGAAATCGCAAAATTTGAAACGGAATTATGTACACATGACGAACAGGTAGAGATATTCCTTAACTTATGACCCTTCAAAGTTATGACCCACCTGAAAAGGGGATCTGTCAACCTGGGTCCGAATTTCTGATGGTCATCCTCCCCAGTGGCCATATGATCACACTTTGGGCACCGTTTGCAATTTCCTGCAGTCACCTGATCACGTTTCATGATAGTTTCGCTGAAAACTGACAATTTCTTCTAGTTTTCAGCCAAACCGTGTCACGGGTTCATTTAATGACGGCAACAATCCCTTAACGCCCACACCGAAATGTCATAAAATTGGGTTGGCCCTGTTTTAAAACCATGAGGACGTATGACTGTAGTGAGCAGGCTCCATTATGGTCGTAACTCAAGGACTGAATTATTACCTGTAATAGCAAAACTGTATAAACTTCTTGTCAGCCTTGGGAGCCATGAATTCGAGGCCTCTGCAGGCTGCCACATAATTAATTACAGATGGGAAATAGAGAGGGGGTATTTTCTCATGTTAGTTAGAAGTGTTGTAGTCAAAATATTATTCTTTCTAGGAACGTCAAGGCCATTCTGGGCAGCACCTGGAAGAGGAGTGCCGAGACGGAAGATGGCATGTTGGGTAACCATTATGATTGGGGAATGTGATCGACGATGGGCAAAAGAAGGTGGTTCTGAAATTCTCTTTTGGGTGGGGAAAAACCTGGGCCTTCAGATTCAGTTTTTTCCCAGATGTGCCATCATTTAATAAACTCTTACTTGGATTAATTCTTATCTGAGTGCTGAGTGATTTATTGGGACTTAGGTGGAACACTGACACCACAAAGGTGTCAAAATGATGAAATGTGTTATGAGGTCATTGTACCTTTCAAACGTGCCCACACTTGGAATAGAGTTTGTACCGTAATGTTGTGACACACTGCCTTGTTAACTGACCTTCTTCCTGCAAATCTATGAAGGTATCTATATAAATTTGCCATGCAGTTTTCTTGGTGATAGTATGGAACTGGTTTAACATTGCCTCCTTCTTTAAATATATGGGCAGCTGGGCCTGGTTTATAGCTTCTGTTGGTTCCCATCCAAGAGTAAACCAGGGCAAACCCTGTTTAGTTTCCAAACCCAGGTAAAGTTGGCCAGGTGCTGCCAGTTACCAAGTGATATTGTAAGCATCTAAGCATTAAAATAATCAAAGCTGGGATGTGTGATTTCTACCCATCACATACCTTTGTTGATGTCTGAGTCATTAAATTCTGGTTGGCCCCAAGCTTGTCGGGATGAATTATTTTTTTAATGTTTTTGACATGCCCAATTCCTCCAGCGGATTTCCTTGTAGATAAACCTAACTCTAACCTGGTGCCCTCCAGATGAATCAGGACTATAGCTCTGAGAATTGGGCAACACAACTTTAGATTAGTAGTCAACTCTCTGACAAATTTCCTACTTTGTTCCATTTCTGTTTTGTCAAATGGTTCAAGAGGGCCAACCACACTGAAATGTGTGATTAACTTGCTGTCCTACCACACAACCCCCCCTTGTTATTGGCAGAAATTAGTAGTTCAGATGCAAAACTAGGGCAGGAAATCTCACAGAAGAAAATAGTCTTGTCTTCTCTCCACCCTGTAACTATTTCAGCCCCAAAACTATAATTTTATGGAAGGGAAGCGAAGGGAAGTTCTTCTTTGGTAGGGGAATCTTTATCAGAAAATCCAAACTAATACAGGGAGTCCTTGCCTTATAAGCATTCATTTAGCAACCATTCAAAGTTACAATGGCTCTGAAAGAAGTTACTTACAACTGGTCCTCCCACTTACAAACATTGCAGAATCTCCATGGTCACATGATCAAAATTCAGTGATTTGCTTAACCATGGCAAAAAAGTCATAAAATTGGCCATGACTCACTTAACAATTGTCTTATTTATTCACAGAAACTCTAGTCCCAAATATGGCCTTAAGTACGGTAGAAGACTACCTATATATTTAACTCTTCATCCCATGTTGCTTCCTTTCCCACAAATAGCACTGACAGACATTGATCTAGACAATCAATTAAAACACACAAAAAAGAACAGTTCTTCTCTCTTGAAACAATTATATATTTAGGTAAAGAAAAGTTAACCCAGAGAGCAAACAGCCTTCAGGATGGCCAGCTTCCAAGCTGGAAACTGTATCAACAAGGGACATCTCTGAATTACAGAAAACACTAGGGAAATATCCTTGAACATTTTACATAGCTAAAAATGATGCACACAAACCTGCTATTTTAAGTGTGGAATGGCTGATTGGCTGGTAGCCGAGTTAACCTTTGCTCTTTAAATTTAAAGTAAACAAACAGCACAGACTTCTGCAGCTAAAGCACATTTAGTTACTACCTAGAGCTATTTATATATTTATCAGTCCATCATACAATGAATATAAAAAGTCTACATACCCCTGATAAAATGCCAGGTTTCTGAGATGTAAAAAAAAAATATCAGACCAAGATGAAACATATGTGTCTGTTTCCTAAGAATAGAAAAGCAAAACATGCACAACAAACCTTGGCAACTTTAAGATTTGTGGACTCCCAGAATTGCCCAGACAGCATGGAGCTGGACATTCCCTATAGCATTATAAAGGAAAATCAGCAAAGAAAGAGGATAGAACTTTAAGGGATGGGTTGGAGATATCAATCTCCAAAATAAACCAGATTAACCTCTAAAGAAAATTGAAAAAAAAGCAGCCATCTGTGGCTTTCCTGCATGAAACAGGATTTTCGTGCTTATTGACTGAAGCTCAGTTTGTGACTTTTTAAGAAGGTTCTCTTACCTTGTAATAAAAAGAAGATGCAGAAAAAAATGCACCCAAGGTGTGAATCATGTTTCTGTCTTGCTGTTGCATTACTCCATGAAAAGGAAAACCTAAGGGGAAGGCAAACAACCAGTTTTTATGGAAGGGGGCCACCTGGGAGGCATCCTCAGGAAGGCCTCCTCAAAGTTTAACATATTGGAGGCTCCACTTCAAATGGGGTACGGCCACATCAAAAAGATTTTTAAAATGATAGAAGGAGGTGCAGAAAAATGCTATAATAAATAAATAAACACAAACCAGCATCTTACATAACTTTAAATGAATTAAATTAATGTTTATATTTTAATGTAGAGGAATCTGTATCATTTGACATCTTGGACTTGAGAATGGACCATTCTTTGTCATTCTTCCATTTACAGTTGCTGCCACCCATGTTGATGTTTTTCATTAAAAATAAAATAAATTATCAGGAGAAAAAGGTCATCTTTGGATTGTTCTTAAAGCTGCATGGAATATATACAATCTGTGGTGTTTACCCCTCTTTTTGGCCCTGAGGCAGAGGTTCTATCCATAGGCCAGTGAGATTGATCTCCTGTTTGAGCAGGGGATTGAA
Organism: Oxyrhabdium leporinum; assembly: GCA_032468155.1. NCBI lineage: Eukaryota > Metazoa > Chordata > Lepidosauria > Squamata > Cyclocoridae > Oxyrhabdium > Oxyrhabdium leporinum. Next base: position 256,557 of record JANHFL010001264.1, read on the forward strand.
CTAGAACAGAGTTCCCCAACATTTCTGGCTTTGCAGACCAGCATGGGAGGGAAGGGGAAGGTGATGGTTCACACAAACAGCTAGCAAAGGTGCATGTGTGCACACGCAGCTCAGTTTCCACAAGTGGTATGCACACATGCCTGCTGCTCACCCAAATGGAGCATGCACACATGCACACCACTGCTTGCATAAGTGAGGATGTGTGTGCATGCGTGTGTGCGTTCACTGGCAGTTTCCACGGCCCAGTTGCATACCCCTCACAGCCCACTAGTGGGCCATAGCCCACAGGTTGGGCTAGAAGACCTCCAAGGTCCCTTCCAATCCCTGCTAGTCTGCATTCTATGTTTCTTTGAATTGTCTCAGATTGTCTTATGAAGCAGACAGCCCTCAGAAAGAAAGTTCATCCAGAAGAGTATTTCTCAACCTTGCCAATGTTCAGATGTGTGGACTTCAGCTCCCAGAATTCCCCAGCCAGTATGCTGGCTAGGGGATTTTGGGAGGTGAAGTTCACACATTTAAAGTGGACAAGGTTGAGAAACACCAATTTAGAACAACCCAAGGAATCTTTGGGTTAGATTTGCTGAAAACAACTCCCTGGAATAATTGCCTTATTCCCACAGGCTGGCGAAGGATGTTGGAGAAATCAGATAAAATTATTCTGAAGGCTGATGGATCAGCTGCTTCTGAATTTAAACAGCATATATAGAGTTGGCTGCACTAACAGAGGGACAGAATCAAGATCACATGAGTGTGTGTAGCACTTTAGAATGCCTTGGTAAAACCAGACTTGGAATACTGCATCCAGTTTTGGTCACCACCATATAAAAAAAACATGTTGAGACTGTGGAAAGAATTCAGAGAAGAGCAGCTAAGATGATTAGGGGACTGGAGGCTAAAACATACGAAGAACAGTTGAAGGAATTGGGTATGTCTGGTCTAGTGAAAAGAAGAACCAAGGGTGACATGATAGCAGTGTTCCAATATCTAAGAGGTTGCCCCAAAGAAGAGAGAGTCAACCTATTCTTCAAAGCACCTGAGGGCAAGACAAGAAGAAATGGACGAAAACTAATCAAGGAGAGAAGCAACTGGAATTGAGGAGAAACTTCTTAACACTGAGGACAATTAGCCAATGGAATGGCTTGCCTTTAAAAGTTGTGGGTGCTCCATCACCGGAGGTTTATAACAAGAGACTTGACGGTCATTTGTCTGAAAGGGTATAGGGTCTCCTGCTTGGCAGGGGGTTGGACTAGAAGACCCTTCAAGGTCCCTTTCAACTCTGTTATTCTGAATTCTGAATAGTAATATAACAATTCTGGCAGGTGTGCTATTCCGCAAAGCTGATAATGCGTTTTAGGTTGAGGATAAGCTGGAAATTATCAGAAAGAAAAGTCTACTTTTTTTTTCTTAATGAAAAAATTAAATCTTGCCTTTCTCCTTCACATTGGTACATTCAAAATAAGAAGGGACATTTGGACAGGCAAGTTTTTACCATTTTAAATTGAATATTTCTATCTTCTCAAAAGGTAATTTGTGGTTTTACTGCTGTTGTTCTTCTTTCTTTCTTTTTTTAACACCTGGCACTGGTACGCAAACAGAAATAAAAGAGAGAATAAAAGGAATTACAACAAGATAAAGAACACTGAGAAGCCAAAACATCAAAGCTGAGGGGGAAAAATGGATAGAATTATGATACTGTGAGAAATGGCAGAATCAAAACAGCGCAGATCTACAAAGGATCATATTCATGTAGGTTTTAATTAGTCTGGGTCACTGACCTGTGATAAAAAATACTGTATTCAAGAAATAAACAGCATGGAGAAAAGAGGTCATAACAAGAACATTATGCAACTAAAGTAAACAGGATTAGCTATAATGCGATTATCAGTTCATTTCGGGTGGTAAAAATTACAGCAGAAGGTACAGAGGTGAGGATTATGTTTCATTCTGGCACAAATGTATCATTGACAATCTGAAAGGGGAAAGTGTAGGTTTGAAAGTGTGGATCATTTGCATTTTATGTCACAGATTCAGAAACAAGAAGGAAAGTTCTGGAATGTGTTAAATTAAAGCAGCCTCGCCGAGTCACCCATTTCCCCTGACTCTGGTCAGATTGGTTAACCACCCACTGCATCCCCTTGGAAGTTCAGAGTCAGGACCAAATAATTTAAAAAAAAAAAACTTTTTATGCTGTTCTGTTCTGTTATCTTATATTATCTCGGTGATATTTTATTTACTTAGTCCTTAACTTTCAACTGTAATGGAGCCTGGAATTTCCACTGTCATAATGGTCATAAGCCAAGGCCCCGATGTGACCGATTTGATCTGATAATCTTTTTTGCAGTGGTCATTAAGTGAGCACTGCAGTCGTTAAATGAATGCAGTGAGCATAAAGTGAATGCCATGGTCATGAGCAGTGGTTAGAATGCAGTACTGCAGACTATGTCTGCTGACTGCTGTCTGCCAGCAGTTCGGCAGTTCTAATTTCACCAGGCTCAAGGTTCACTCAGCCTTCCTGCCAGAGTGTGCACAGTGTGGCTATGTGAGACAACCCAGGAGCAAATACAGTCAACAGAGGTTTGTATTTAAATAGTGGTTTTTATCTACTAATAATATATACATATACGTACTTTGGTCAGACCTCAAACAAACAGCAATCAGCAATTACAGCACAGAAACACACATGGGGAGAGAGAGAGATATGCTCCAACAGGGCCTCTTCTTATTACAGGCTCTTAAGGTGATAGCAGCCCAAAAACCTTGCTGACTCCCAACATTACATCATCGTAGCAGCTGGTCAGCTCTTAAATCATTACCCTGATGCTTCCATCCTTCAGAAGTCAGTAAAATGAGGACCCAGATTGTTGGGGGCAATAAGCAGACTCTATAAACGGCTTAGAGAGGGCTGCAAAGCACTTTGAAGCAGTATATAAATCTAAGTGCTATTGCTATTAAGCAGGTCAATGCATTCCTATGGGCATTGTTTGCCAGAAATCTGTTGAAAAGGCCCATTTCCAGCAAGCAACATCATAGATGACATTAGGTAACCATGCAACAGTGCAGCTAGCCATAAAGGTCATCCAGTTGCCAAGTCACCATAATGCGGTCTTCTTGTGGGAGTGGGTGGGGGTGGGTGATGCTGCTGCCCAAAGTATCTTTTGGGGAATTCATTGTAACTTTGAGCAGTCATTAAACTTCCAGTTGTTAAGAGAGGACATATTAAAATGACTCTGCTTCAGCTTTCTAAAGAGCACTTCATGATGTATAAACAACTGCAAAAGTCCTTTTCAAGCAAGGTAAAGCAAACAGCGGCGTAAATGGAGAACCAGTAGTTTGGTCTACAGCAGGTAGTCCTCGAGTTACAACAGTTCATTTAGTGACCATTCAAAGTTACAACAGCACTGAGAAAAGTGACTTAGGACCGTTTTTCACACTTATGGTCGTTGCAGCACTCCCATGGGTCACATGATCAAAATCCAGCCACTTGGCAACTGACTCAAACTTGTGTTGGTTGCAATGTCTTGTGATCATGTGAGCCTCTTTTGTGATCTTCGGATACGTAAAGACATGGGGAAGCCAGATTCACTTAACAACCGTGTTACTAATTTAACAATTGCAGTGATTCACTTAACAACCATGACAAGAAAGGTCATAGAATGGGGCAAAATTCACTTAGCATCTGTCTTGCTCTAGCAACAGAAATGTTGGGATCAATTGTAGTTGTAAGTAGAGGACTACTTGGAATGAAGGCTGGCTTAGGAGCCAGGAAACCTGAGTTCTAGTCCTGCCTTAAGCACAAAGCCAGCGGGATGACTTTGAGCCAGTCCCTCCCTCTCAGCCCCAGGAAGAAGAAGGCAATGGCAACCACTTTTGAATATGTTGAAAGAGAAAATGGCAGGGAGTGATCAGTGTAGTCTCCAGGATTGACTCAAAGGCCCACAACCCACATCAGAAATACACCAACAGACAAAAAGGAAGAAAAGGCATCCAAGAAGCCAGAGTAAAATAATCAAACCTAAATGGCAAATGAATCAAAGGCCTTCCTGAAAAATTCCTAGCACCATAAGCACACAAAGTTATTGTGCTGTTATATCTTTGTGGGCCTGGAGCCAAGAGGAAATTGCAGTTCTATAGAAGCACGAATCTACTTTTATTGTTGTTTTAATTCAGCCATTTCCCAGCCTATGCAGTTAAGGGCTTGTGTTTGAAAATACTCTTCAATATCTCATAAAGTTAATGAAATGTTATCAACTTGCAAATACCTGTAATATTTCCAGAGCTCAGGAAAGGAATTCTGTGTTGTATAGGCCTTCATGCTCCTCTCCCTGAATAACATGTTCAGTAGAATAATAATAATTTAAAAAGTCAGTGACAATATAGAATAAGCAGTGAAAACTAAAGAACGTTTAGATCAGTTTACATTATATAAATATCATTTACAGGGGTATTCAGATTGTAGAATGTGCTTTTTATTACTTATATATTACATGAAACCATGCTCAGGGCAATGAACTGCACAGCTGTTTGGGGACTGAAGAAGGAATTCAATTTTGGAAGACTTCCCATTGGCAGGCAACAAGACAGATGTGAGCGTGAAAAGATTTCTGTTTCTCTCTTAGGTAATGTACGGTTTCTTTTTCTCTGAATGCTGCCTGCTGACTGAGGAATTCTAGGAACTGAAATCCATGCGTCTTCAGACTGCCAAGGTGGAGAAACAGTGGTTGACATTGTCTTTGGAGAACAAGACAGGAGAGATATAATTTGACTAGTGACTGGTCAATTGTAGCAAACTGGAGAACCTTCTTGCTCTTAGCTGATCTAAGTCAGATAGATCCTAGGTCTAAGCTGGAATGGGAAATTTAAAAAAAAAATCAAAGCAGAAAATAGTAACCCAACAGTCCTGTACTGTAGCCAAGGAACCTAAATGGTTGGGTCCACATATTCATCGGAGTGAAGCTTGACTTGAAGAAGTTCTTAACATACAGATAAAGGTTTCTCCTGTCCAGCTGTGTCCGACTCTAGGGAATAGTGCTGATCTTCGTTTCTTAGCTGAAGGAGCCAGTGTTATCTGAAGACATTTCCATGCTCATGTGACCAGCACGACTAGACACCGAGGCACACAAAACGCTGTTACCTTCCAGTGAAGTGGTACCTTTTTATTTACTCTCATTTACATGCTTTCAAACTGCCATGAGGACAGGAGCTGGGGCAAGTAACAGGAGTTTACCCCATTGTGCGGATCTCAGGTCTCAAACCCATGTTGTCAGCTTTCCAAGCCGACAAGCTTAGCGTCTTTAACCTGTGAGCCATTGTGCCCATTCTTAACATAGGGAGCGGTTAGTCACAACTGTGCTGTGGCAGCACTGAGTCAGCTTTATGGATCTTAAGAAATCTATCCAAAGTTAGATTTGTATTTGCCTGGGAGGCAACCAGGAAACCAAACTAGCACTGAGAGTAGATTGAGAAGCTAAAAAGACATTGCAGAACATGACAGTTCCATGTTGTTGCAAGGAGTAGAACATGAATCTGTCAGCGTCAGCACCACCAATTAGGTAGACCAGACCAAAAAATCAATTCAACAATTACTTCTTTTATTGAGATGAGCTATAATAACAGAATCATGTTTATCTGATTATGGTGTACCTCCTCCCTCTTCGTATACTGCAGTGAATAAGGGAGATAGCTGCATGAGTTTCTTTACACATATTATCTTATTGTCAGGACTACAAAAAATGTTTCCATTTCTTTTGTCTTTATAACAGTTATTGGATATTTCCACCAAGGTAATCTTTCTTACATTCTACATCCATAAGATCATCAGTATCACTCCCTCTCTCCCTCCCTCTCTCTTTCTCTCTCTCACACACAGAATACAGAATAACAGAGTTGGAAGGGACCTTGGAGGTCTTCTAGTCTGACCCCCTGCTTAGGCAGGAAGCCCTACACCATTTCAGAGAAATGGTTGTCCAGTCTCTTCTTAAAAACTTCCAGTGTTGGAGCATTTACAACTGCTGGAGGGAAGTTGTTCCCACTGATTAATTGCTCTTACTGTCAGGAAATTTCTCCTTAGTTCTAGGTTGCTTCTCTCCTTGATTAGTTTCCACCCATTGCTTCTTGTCCTGCCTTCAGGTGCTTTGGTTGACACACATTGTATATTTCACAGAATATAAATAGACAATATATATTTCCATTGAAAAGGGGGGCTAAGACCTCCTACCAAGCAAATTGCAAGCAATGGTGTCCATAAGAGGAATGAAAAACAAGACAATGGACAGTGGTCACAGCCAACCCATTTGTACATGTCATGTACGATTCATGTAAAAAGAAAAGAAAAAAAGAGAGCAGGCCTTTGTTCATAGGGCTGACTTTGAACTTGTTCTCTTTCCTGACTCAAACACCCCTGGGTACAAGCTCCAAGCATCGTCTTTATTTCTAAGATTCTTTAGTGATCAAGGGTTGCATGTGGCCATTCAGTGGTGTGCAGCTAAGATGGTCCCCAAGTGACGGACAAGGGTAGGTAAAAAAATGACTGTTGACTTCATTTACCCTTATGCTCCATTAAAATTAAATATGCTTAATAAGATTATTTATACTTCAGTGTATACCATTAGATAGCTAGTAGGACTAATTAAGCCTTGGGTTGCATTAAAAATCTTCTTCTTCTTGTGCCATTTCCATCATCGGATGTTGGCGATCATGTTGGCGATCCTTTTATCAACAGCCGCACAAAAAAGTGCTGTTGAGCTTTATCCAAAACAGTCCCTTAGTTTTTGAAGCCATAATGTTCTTCTTTTGCCTGGACCTCGTTTGCCTTCAATCTTTCCTTGGAGGATTAAGTGAAGTATGCCACATTTTTCCTGGCGTCGCATCATATGTCCGAAATATTCTAACTTTCACTTTTTTATGGTTTCGATGATTTCTCTTGGCTTTCCCAGCTGACCCTTTGTCAGCCCAGCTTATACGTAACAGCCATCTGTAAATTCACATTTCAAATGCTTCTGGTCTCTTCAAGTGGCTTTCTGTCAGAGACCAGCTCTCTACTCTGCAGAGCAGGATAGAAAAGATGTAACATCTGATGATTGGGTTGCATTAAAAATGGCATTAGTAATAGGTCTCCGATGCTGCAGGCAAATATTTTGGGGACTTACACCATCCTGGGGCTCAGATTGGGCACTTCTGATCTCAGTCTTATGGTTGATTGTATGAAAACCATTGTTAATTTATAGAGCCTATTCTGATAACGAAGTTTAGCTACCTGGGGAAGATACCTGGATAGACAAGCTTAGTAAGGACAGTTCAAACAGAGATGCAGTCCAGAAGCCAGATCCAGGGAAGCTATTTAAAGAAGCAGAAGAAAGGATCTGAAGCTATAGAAGCCTGGAAACCAGCCAATCCTTCTACCCACGGTGTCCCTCTGCAGCTGCCAACTGCTCCTTTTGCCAGAAGCTGAAGCAATTCCCACGGGGATTCATGCATTTATTTGTGCCCGAGGCTGTGTACTTGCCGGTCCAATTACAGTGCACTAAGCGTGTGCACCATTCTCTCCATTGGCTTTCATCTGGTACAGCTGCGATACTGAAAGTTCCCTTGCTTATCGTATCATATCATTCTGGCTGCTAATGAAAGCAAAAGGGATCTGAGTGTTCCCTTCCTGTGGTATCTCAGCAGTTACAAAAGCTTTCAGACAAGCTCTTGTGGGAGCTGTCTATAGGTTTATAATGTAGCGATGCCCATTTCCCAAAGTGCATCAACAGAGCAATCCGGTGCTGTGATTACCAATCTCGCAAGCATTTTCTGAGCATTAAACACTGATGGATTCAAAGAGATTTCTAAATACAAATGTGTAGGACTGTGCTAGAAAAGAGCAGTTAAGATGTATAAGGACCTGGAAACTAAAACTTATGAAGAACGGCTGCAGGAATTGGGTGCAGCCTGTCTGGAGAAAAGAAGGACTGGGGTTGACATGATAGCAGTGTTCCAATATTTGGGGAGCTGCCACAAAGAAGAGGGGTCAACTTATTTCCCAAAGCACCAGAAGGCAAGACAAGAAACAAAATGGATGGAAACTAATCAAGGAAGAAAAGCAACCTGGAATTAAGGAGAAACTTCCTAATAGTGAGGACAATTAAACAGTGGAACAGCTTGCCTTCAGAAATTGTGGGTGCTTCATCACTGGAGATTTTTAAGAAGAGATTGGACAGCCACTTGTCTGAAATAGTATAGAGTCTTCTACTTGAGCAGGGGGTTGAACTAGAAGACCTCCAAGGTCCCTTCCAGCTCTATTCCGATTCTGAATATTCTGCTGATGGCTATAATTATGTGCCATCGAGTCAGAGTCAACTCTGAGTGGTCACATAATTTTTTCTCTGTGACATCCACTCCTAACGTGATCTTTCAGATCTTCCAATGATATACCCAGCAGCACTGTAACTGGGTCCATTCCCTTGTGCTGTTGTGTCCTCTTCCTCTCTTTTCTTTTATCTTTCCCTACATTAGAGCCTTCTCCAGTGAGCTGAGACTTTGCATAATGTATCTGAAGTAGGATATTTTGAGCCTGGTCATGTATGCCCTGAATGAGAACTCTGAATTGATTTGTTCGATGATCTATTTATTTTCTTGGCTATCCATAGTATTTTCAGGAGTTTTCTTCAGCATCAGAGTTCAAAAGCACAAGTACCGGTAGTACTTGAGTTTCAACAATTTGTTTAGTGCTTGTTCCAAGTTACAACTGCACTGAAAAAAAGTGACTTATGATGACCAGTAAGTATATGTGTGGGTGCATGTACTGTAAGTATGATAAATACGCACCTACAACCATCACAGCATCCCCTTGGTCACATGATCAAAGTTTGGGCGCTTGGCAACCATTGTTTGCAGCATCCTGGGATCATGTGATTGCCATTTGTGAGCTTCCCAGCCAGCTCTGAAAAGAGTAGTCAATGGGGGAAGCCATATTTGCTTAACAAACGTGATTACTTCTGCAGAAAAGTGAACGCATTCTGGGATGATGAGCAATAGGGTTGCCTCTCCTTTTTAAAATATATCAGGTTTTCTTTTGATTTTTAAAAACCCCAGGATGTTTACAGCAGCCCTGCAAACTTTGAAAAGTTAAGCCTGTCCTCTTCCCTGCCTGTCTTGGATTGATCATGTAATAGGTCCAGTTCCAGGTTAGCCTCCAGCAGATAAAATTCCCCAACAGAATCGCTTTGGTTAATAAGATTCTTTGTCTTTTTTAATTCCAAAAATCCACAGTCACAAAAATAATTACTGATTCAAGTTTGTACTATAACTGAGAAGAAAACAAAAGTAAAAATAAATCAGTTGTTGTTTTCTTTTCTTAAGAAAGATATATGTTGGGTGCTTTAGGGACAAGCCTGTGCAAACTCCAAAATTTTTTATTTTGCTGGGATTGGGCCTTGTGTCTTTCCCCCATCTTTGTAACAGCCTTCCTTATGTTTCAGTCAGAGAAAGAATAAATTCTGCCCCGCTTTATTTCTGTGTTGAAGAATCTTTCCCACTTGAACTTTCCAATCGCTACCTTAATAATTGCCTTCCCTGCTCTCTCCCCAGGACTGACAGCAGGGTATGATGGAAAAAACAAGATGGTGGCCAATTGAAGCTCCATGCATTTTATGTACATTACTTACACGCACCTAAAAAGGGATGGAAATTCAATTACATCATCCTGGATACAATCTTAACATTTTTGTAGCCCAGAAATGATACTGTATGTTTATGTTCATATGATATTCTGTGATGTAGAATCATTTAATACAAAGGTACGTTTGATCTGATTGTCCAGATCAGTCCCTTGCCGAAACACTCTAGATGACTATCCAGCGTCTGCTTGAAGACAAGCAATGAAAAAGAACATGCCACATAAGTAGGCAACATGTTGACCTGTTTCTACCATTAGAAAAGATGCTTTCTAATCCAAATCTACTTCCTCGAACTTTTGATTCCTTGGTTCTTACATCGGGGGAACACTGAACATACCTATGCTAGCATATCATCCTTCAGTCTTATCTGCTGCCAGCTAAGCCTACTCAGTTCTTTCAGCTATGGACTTGGTTTCCAATCTTTCTACCATCTTGAGAGTCCTTCTCTAAACTTAGTTCAGTTGGTTTATATCCTGTATACAGTATTCTGAGTAGGCCTGACACAGGCAGAGTAGAACGGAATAATTAACACCTATGATCTGGACTCAATACATTTATTAGTGCATTACAAAAATAGCCTCAAAATCACAATGTTGGCTTATGTTCAAAACTTCTGATCTATAAAAACAGCCTGACCCTTTTCACATGTACTATCCAATCAATCAATACTTATTTAGTTGGTGACTGGCAAACACATAGGTACTATTGCCAAGTTATATCTCCCCCTTGTGCTTTCATTTTTTTTCCTCCCTAGACATAGAACTTGTAAATCTTCCTTTTTGAAACTGATTACCACTCCTGTTAAGTAGCTTAGTACCAGGAGAGAATTCTGTGATAAACCCTGATCTCCTAACTCATGTCATTTATGAGTACTGAAAGGTCATTGAGAATGCATTTAATGGTTGCACCATCTACTTCATATTTAATGACTCTACTCATGGAGATAATATGTTGAATGCTCTGCTGAAAGTAAGGTACACTATTTATGATTTAACAAACCAATAGCATTGGTCAGAAAAAGAGTGTAAGGGTAGTCTGGCAGTCCTGTTTATAACAAACCCACACTGGTGTTTATTAATTGTTACATTCCTTTCCAAAGACTAACAAATAATCTCTTCCCTGGCTTTAAACAGTGTAGACATCACTAACAGGTCTATCATGCCCACACCTCCCTTCTTCACTTCCTCTCTCCGCAACTGGGGAATTCTGGGAATTGAAGTTCATACATCTGAAAGTTGTTGAGGTTGAGAAACACTGATTTAGAGACAGGAAGGAAATAAAAGGGGAAAGGAAGAAATAAAGGGGATTATATCGCAAACAGATGAATGGACCTCTCTAAGACACTGATTGTGCTTTGTATAGTATGGGGGGGGATGTCTTATCCTTTCCTGATTAATTATGTTGTACCTGTTCCCAACAGACAGGCAGCTCTGCCACACTGGGCCATCCAGAGATGAGGTCAAAACCATCACAGTGACAGCTTTGACTGTACAATCAAATCCCCTTTCCAGAATATATTTTTTTAAAAGTTCTAGCCATGACCTGATATGAGAGAAGATCCCATCACACACAGAATAAAAATCTACTTTGCTCCACAGACCCCTTTAATGCCTGCAGACAACGTGGCACCACAGAGTGTTTCTCTAATGCTTTTCTCAAGGCCAGTAAAATACTTATAATGTTCCAAGGACATTTCCTGCATTGTTACATGGCTATTTAAACCAAATGTTTGTGGCAAAATCAGTTGCTTATTATGGTAGGTTTGCAATAGCTGTGTTTAACAAAAATATCAATGGAACTAAAATTCTCATAATTGCTGGAAAAGTGAGCTGCTTATAATCAAATTATGAGCTGTTTTGAAAAGAACCAGGGTTTGTTTGTTTTTCATCGACCCATATGCGAGCCACAGTCTAGGTTCATAGAATATGATAGGGTTGGAAGGGATTCTGGAGGTCTTCTAGTCCAGCCCATCTGCCCAAGGCAGGAGTCCTCATGCCAACTTGGACAAAAGCTTGTACAATCTTTTCTTGAAAGCCTCCAGCAATAGAGCACCTACAACTCTAAGAAGCAAGCTGTTCCATTGCTTATTAGTTGTTACCATCAGGAAATTCCTCTTTATTTCCAGGATGGATCTCCTTCCAATTAGCTTCCACCCAGTGCTTCTTGTCCTACCCTCAGGTGCTATGGAGAATAAACCAACACTCTCTTCCCTAGGGCATGCAAATTTGAATGGAATATTTCTTGAGTAAGCTGCCAGTTACATTCATAATGCCATTTTTGCTGTTGATTTCTTTCTCTCTCCCTCAAAAGCTACTCCTTGAGGATAGAACAGCTTCCAGGAGGAAAGATGATATGCCTTCCTGTGTTCTGTTCCACAAAATATAATAAAATTCAAACTTGGATTCCATCCTTTGAGCTTGATATTCTGAACTGATTTCCAAATAACACTCCTGGGGAAAAATATCTGTCCTAGCTTAACCTCAAGAAGCAGAGAGGGGTGGGGGAGAAAGGAGGAGGAATGTTTGCTTTTTGGTTAAGCATCCAAACAATAGAATCATGGAGCAAATTGGTTTTATGTTACCTAACCTTATTCCAGAAATTGGTCTGCTCTTAAAGTGGCTGACAATCTACAGTTTCCTCTCAGGTACTGCCAATTAAGTAAGGTGCTGACAATCTACAGTTTCCTCTCAGGTACTGCCAATTAAGTAAGGTGAGACTGAAAAAGTAGCAATGCCAAAGAGGTAGAAATTAGAAATGGCCAAATTTTATGAGCTTCCTAAACCTTGTGGTCTTTTTCAACTTTTGTAAGAAGTCCCAGGAGATTTCAAGCAAGTACATGCAAACTTTTGTGTTCTCGTGTAAAAACCACACAAGATCTCAAGACTTCTCAAGCAAATTAGACAGTTCAGGAGAGTTGAGCTCAGTTATATATAATTGTAAAGATAAATAAATGAAATAATCATTGCGCTGTTCTGAGACTAACTACCCCTACATCATTTTATGTAAGTCTGACATGTAATTTTCCATCATTCAACAGGCAGCTGATTAATATAATTAACCTGGGAGTATGTTTCCTGTTGGAATGTTCTTTCCTTTTCCTTTCTTTAAGCTGGAAGAAAGAACAACCACAGCAGTAGATTTGTTATGTTTGTCCTGAAAGAATTACTTGTTGCACCTTCCATTGCACCTCCCACCAGATGACCTCTGTCTTCTTAGATGTTTCTCCTCCCTAATAACAGTAGGTGTGCACATAAAATCTATATATCTATAAAACTGTCCCTTTTGTCTCTTTGTAGCTTTCAGTTGTGCAAGTGGTGCATCACAGGGAAACAATTTTTGTATCAACGTACCTCAAACTTAAAGAATGTGTCCAAGACCCAAGACCAATTATTAGTCTTGTGGGATTGAAATTTGTCAAAATTGTGGCAATTTCAGCCACCCTGTCACCATTAACCATCAACCAACACTCCCTGCCACTCCAAGAAAAGTCATTCAGGAAGCTGATAGGAAGTCAGAAATCCTTCCACTCCCATTGTTTTTTGCCCATCCATGGTCATTCTGTTTCTCATTTTAGATAAGGCATTATATCTGAAATGATTACCCAATGGATTATGGGTTGTCTAATGTCCACTAGAATGTGTAAATGAGGGTGATTCTGTGCCCATTGATTTCTCCAGGGATTTTTTTCCCCAAGGCTTTATTTGTAGGACATTATGAGAATGCTTCTAGGTAAGGACAGACACTGTTTAAGATAGTGGCAAGCTAACGTTGCTCCTTAGAAACCAGGATAGTTAGAAATTAGGGGGTGGGGGTTGAAATCCAGGCACTTGTGGATAGAAGAAGATTGAAGGAGGATAGGGAAGTTGTTGGAACAATGGTCTGAGGAAGGGCAGTTATTTTCAATCAGCACCAAACATGTTTTTGTTTTTAATGTACGTGAATAGTCGTCATAGCTCGCCCATGACTAAATCCTTACACCCAGCTTATAATCAAATGCAGCTCATGTGGTTTCAGTTAGGGTTATTCTGTGTTTAGACTCTGGAATAATTTCCTTGAAATAATCAGTGTAATCTTTCTGAGGGAAATAGAATAAAAGGAAATCATGGGAAATAAAACTGTGAAGAAAATTCCAGTGAAATCCAGCTGATACAGTCCTATCCCGAAGAATGCCTTATGGATCATTGATGGCTGTTGAAACAATGGAAGGCCTCTTAATTACAAAGAGGCATCCATTTTTAAGAGCTGGCCTAGCTTCCATTCCCAAAGAAGAGAATGTGATTTAAGATAATCTCTCAGAAAGGACATTTATATTTTAGCTAAATGTTAGGCAGTAATATTAACTAAACAATTAAAAATATACAAAGTACATGCAATATATAAAAACATTAGGAAAGTCAGTTTCTCTTATACTTGGAATATTTAGATCAGTGGGGGGTCTGTCTCCCCAAATACAACAACTTTAAGATGTGTAGACTTCAATTCCCAGAATTCCCCAGCCAGCAGAATTCTGGAAGCTGAAATCTATATATCTTAAAAGTTGCCATGTTTGAAAAATGCTGATTTAGATGGTTATGGATACTCCCAACAACAGAAGATGGTAGCACCTGGTTAGTGTTGACTGATTTCAAAATCCAAGCAACACTGAACAGATTATTCCTTGGATTGGAGATCACTAGTAAATATTCCAACTGAACTGGGATACCAAAAGAACACCCCACAAATGCCAATGGTCCATAATGTATCCTCAGAATATGAGCTTAATTAAAGGAAGTTTTTATTTTTATGAACTTTGCATTTCAATTTTTGCTTTTTCTTATTTCTGCCAGGTATCAGTTCAGTGCTAAAGTTTCTCCACAAATGAATTGTTGCATTGGGTATAATTTTAAAAATGGCTATCAAAAAACAAATGCATTCCAGCTATGAGCCTTTTCTTTTAAACCTTAATACTGTACATTGTAACTTAAAAAGCTTCTCTCCATCTCCTCTAAACTTCAGAACCTATTGAAGAAAAAAAAGAAAGGGGGAAAAAGCTATTATTACTCCCTGGAGAAAAAAGCTGTCTCTTCAAAACATGATGGATCATTAGACTAATCCTTGGAAGAAATATGCTTCAGTTCATGAGATTTCATTACCCACTTTTATTTACTCTATTTTTTCTTCTGTGTTAAACTGTTCCTGGAATTCAGTAAACAAGAAATTTTCTAACTCAGTGAAACACTGGGATCTTTTCATGATGATCCTATTTGGCACCCAGTGCTCTGAATTTCTTTCACAGCAGTTGTTTTAATGTGTTATTTTAATGTCTTAATCATGCTAATATTTTTGGTCTTGGATCAGTAGTTATCTGAATTCCAATTGACTGTTATTCTTCTGATTATGAGCTGCTATTAGAAAAGGGAGAGAGAAAAATCCTGAATTTGATGAATAAATGCTCACCAGAAGACAAATATTCCAGATGGCTATTGAGAAGCAATATTAGAAATCTCACTTGTGTGGAATGGTTCCTTGTGCAAATTATCCAACATAGGGGTTTTTTTTCTATCAACAAGGAGTAATAAATTAGGGTAAGGAATAACCTTAATCCCTGTTTGTCCCCTTCTCATGGCACTATAAAATGAACTTTCAAATCCTGGATTGCTAACAGAACAAGTGTTTACCTCTAAATGAAACAAGCTTGCATCTTTGGCTATTTTTTTAAAACCTTTCTGCAACTTTTTTTTTAAACATCTCTGCAACTTAAAAAAAATCTTATTATCCTATCCTTTCATTAGGATTTGATATGCAGTTCTGTATTGCTTTGATTTGAGTATCATTGCGAATTGCACTGGGAGCAATTGGTTTAAAAACCAGCAAAAATTAAGGTAAATATTTTCTAGTTTTAGGCAAACCACTGAAATAACCATGGGGACTAACCCTTTGAAAAGGACAAGACTATCCAATTCCCTTGTGTCTACAAAAAAAAAACCCAGAACAAGGTTCTGATGTTGCGTCTTCTTATTCTCCATATATTTGGAATGGATGGGTTTAGGATTATGAGTTTTGGGGTGCAAAATTGAGATTTCCAGAGGGTTGACAGCAACAGCTTTGGGTTTCTGTGTCTCTCTCCTGCCACCTAATGGTAGTTTATATTTTTCCAGTGGCCCTACATGGCAGCCCTCCATGGTTTAGAACTATGGATCTACTAATGACTCTATGTAAAGAGTTAAACATCTTGAAAAGTTAGTTAGACCCAATCAGGGTCCTCCTTGGTTGAGGATTACTGCACATGTCCAATAGACTGATAGCCACAAGCAGTAGCAATTGCCAGGCTCCAAGAAAAGGAAAATCAAGTACATGGCACCAATCATGTACATGTGATGAAAAAAAGCAGTGACTACTATGAAGGAGATAAAATGGTTTATGACAGGGGTGTCAAACTCGTGGCACGCGGGCCGGATGCATCATGCCCACCCCCATTTTAGCAAAGGGAAAAAAGTTGCGGTACATCACATGACGACAATGTGTCATCGTGAGTTTGACACCCCTGAATTAAAGCAATATCAATAATAATAATAAAACATTCTATCTGTCTCTCTGTCTGTCTACCATAAATGTTAAAAACCTGGCACTAAAATTAAGTGTCCACATGCAGTCCATCATTAAATCTTCTTGTCCACCTCACCTTATCCCAGTACTTGAGGGGAAAAGCAAAAGTCTTAAATGCTTTTTTGGAAGACTAGGAGGATAGAGCAGGGGTGGGCTTCAAAAATTTTAGCAACGGGCTCTCTGCCCAGTTGCTGGTTGGGCATGGCCATGGTGGGTATGGTCTAGTTGGCCTCCTGCATCATGGCTGGGGGCCCCCGTTTTCACCTTCCCCAGGATCCAGAGGCTTTCCTTGGGTCTCCAGGAGGGTGAAAACAGCCTCCCCTGGGCTCTGGAGGCCTTCTGGAGGCCAGAAACAGCCCCCTTTCAGGACTTCCAGAACCTCTGGGAGGCCCATTTTTCGCCCTCCCAGAGCCTCCATGCTGGCCCTGAACTTACATGGTATCCAAAACAGGCTGCATGGGGACTCCTGGGATGGGAGGGGAGGGGTGGAAGGGCAGGGCAGGATGGGCAGGGCCAGCCAGGGGTGCGATTTATGGGTTTGCCGAACCGGCTATAAAATTAGCCCACCCCTAGGATAGAGGCCTGCCAAACTTGAAGGGGAAGAGTGTATCAGGAGGCAGGAACTTCCATGGAAAAGGCACAATATCTATGGTAGATCCCATCGGATGGCAATGTCTAAGGCAAGAGACTATCTGTTCTGATAGGACAGGTAGATGTTCTTAGGAAGAGGCAATCCTACAGATAACCTGGCTATGTGTCATAGAGAATATCTTGAGATTTTAACTGTATGGGGGGTAGAAAACAAGAAAGGAATTCTAGTCAGTGAAATGCTCCATAGAGGGCGATAAACCTTTCTGCCACTACAACTGATGTGATGTTTGTTGTTCCTAGCATGGTTTGTGAACTGTTGGGGCTGACTGAGGTTCTTCACAATTCCTTATTTCTCCAAACAGATCCAGAAACTAAGGCAACAGGCATAATACATTCCCTCTCATTAGAAACAAAGGAAGGTAGCAGAGAACTAAAGTCGACTGTTCCCAAACAAATCACCAGGATCTGTACAATGGCATTTCTTCCACCACTAATCTCTTCTGTCCATTTTAAAATTCTGGTGTTCTTAAAAAACTACTTGTCTTTCACCGATTCAAAGCAAAGTATTGTTCAACCGTCCTATGAGCAGAAAAAACAGGTAGCCTGTTGCTGACAGACGCACACCCAATTAAATGCTATATTGGCATAAATGAGGTTTGACAAAACATGGATGTGCATTCAAGCAAAGTCCTTTGTAGCTGAATGATAACTTCATGGCATTTTGAGTTAGCCGCTGAGGAAGGCGGGAAAAAGCTGGTGTTTGAAAGGCCTGTGGTAATAAAGTTCTGCGCACTCTGCAAATATTGCATAACTAAGATACATATGAACTTGTCACAACAGTTCTCATTTTGTAGCCATGATACCAATAGTCTGTTGCTTAGTCACTAAATATGGAACTCAATAATGTTGGTCACTTTGTTTGCACAGGATACTGTTCAGTGCAAGGAACCAGAACCGCATTGAGAGTTGATAGAAAAAGTTTATTTATTGCTACTTGGCTATTGACAAGAATCTCTCCAGACTAAATGAACTCTCTTAAAAACAATCAGATAAGCACTCCAGGGATTTGGGGGTCGGGGTGGAGGGAGAGGGGTCAGGTCTCCATCGCTTCTTGCTCTGCAGAGATTCCAGTCTAGCCAGTCTCTTAACTCCACCTATCACTTCAGCTGCAGATTCCACCACAGGTACAAACATACACACAGATAGGTGCAAACACATACAGGTAAAAACACCCACGCACCTACAACTTTTTGGATTACCATTTGGGCTGTGATTATTATTATTTTAATATGTCCTGCCTTTTTATGGAAGCACTTACTCAACTTCGTTTTTCTCTTGTTGCTGCCTATATCATATATAGGTAGTCCTCGACTTACGGATACAATTGCGCCCCCAAATTGCTAAGCAAGACAGCTGTTGCTAAGCAAGACAGCTGTTAAAGTGAGTTTTGCCCCATTTTACAATCAATCTTGCTACAGTTAAGTGAATCACTACAGTTTCTAAGTTAGTTTGTCAGAAGATCACAAAAGGTGATCACAATGACCTCAAGATATGAGTCAGTTGCCAACTGTCCAAATTTTGATCACATGATCACGGGGATGCTGCAACGGTCATACGTGTGAAAAATGGTCATAAGTCACTTTTTGCAGTCCTGTTGTAACATTGGTCACTAAACAAATTGTTGTAAGTTGAGGACTACCTGTACTATACAATATTTTCCTGACATTACCTTTTGAAGAGCAATTGTGCTCTTATATAGGCCCATTTGACACACTCTCATGCTTAGAAGGGAGGTGGGGAACGATGGCCCCTTTATAACTTGTGACTCAACTCCCAGAATTCCTGAGCCAGCATTCCCCACCCTGGCTCTAGAACAGGGGTCTAGACCCCTGTTCTAGAACAATGTTTTTCAACCTTAATAACTTTAAGTTATGTGAACTTCAACTCCCAGACTAGCTGGGGAATTTTGGCTGTTGAAGTCCAGATACCTTAAAGTTGCCAAGGTTGAGAAGCACCACCCTAGAAGAAGGCGTTCTGCAGCTAGCCAATGAAATTAAACAAAAATACATTGCAACAGAAATAAATGCTGTGTTTTATTGACATTTAGTGTGACTCTGCATTACCTTAAACCAAGTTGCTATTTATTCCACCTTGAATTTAAAGTTGCCAACTATCTTATACTACCATTATGGCTGATTGACATAATTTTCACTATCTTCAAAGACCTCATAGCTGCAACATTTTGAGTTTGAACTTTTCTGCTTGCAATAAGCATGTAAAGTAGCTCAAGCCGGTCGGTACTTGGATGATCGATCCTAAGTCTGTAGACTGGTGAGGTAAAGGTCAAGGAATCCCTGCAGATTTTGCTCCGCTAATCATTGCCAACTATAGAGGACAGTTCTCATCTCCATTTCAAGGCCATTGAGCTGTCCAAAGATAATTTTGTGGTCATGTGGCCAGCATAATGTCACAGAGCGCTGAAGTGGTACCTACTTATCTACTTGCATGTGTATGCTTTCCAGCTGCTAGGTTGGCAGGAGCAGAACATTATGAGCCGCGGTGGCGCAGTGGTTAGAGTGCAGTACTGCAGGCTAATTCTGCTGACTGCTGGCTGCCTGAAATTTGACAGTTCAAATCTCACTAGGCTCAAGGTCGACTCAGCCTTCCATACTTCTGAGGTGGGTAAAATGAGGACCGATATTGTTGGGGGCAATATGCTGACTCTGTAAACCACTTAGAGAGGGCTGTAAAGCACTTTAAGGTGATATATAATCTAAGTGCTATTGCTATTTTCAGAAGGCAGCAATAGCAAACCACTTCCATACAATTGCCAAAACTACGTAACAATACATACTCATACCATGAGTCAAACTTTGCTTAAGAAGGTTATTCTTTTCACTGAGGTTCATAATTGTTTGCTTTGAAATTTAATCCTCTCGATCAATAATATCCATCTTAAAAGCAAAATAGAGAACTCGCTCTTCAGCTATTCATTACTTATCTGACTGTTTCTCTAGTAGGAAAAGGTTTATTTATGTTCCTTTCCTTCCCTACCTGATTCCTAAGACACTACAACCATTGCAATTCAGGTATCAGTTGAGAATCACATTTTATCAATATCTGAGAGTCACAATGCTACAACAGGGTTGTTAAGATGGAACAAACCAGGTCCAGTTTGACTAGAAATAAATAAGTTTTTTTTTCTGATCTTATTAACGACAAATAAGTTGTGGTAGCAAAATATAGTGAGAAAGAGAGGAACCAATGTAGGGATTTGGGCAGGAGACCATCTTGTGAAATCAGACAAGTTTTTGAGGTAAAAACTTAGCAATTTCTGGATTGCAATGGTGGAGTGAGAAGGTGAGGGTAGAATCACTGTGAAAGCTTCTACAGGTAGGCCTCAACTTACAACCATTCATTCAGTGACAACAGCACTAAAACAGGGGTGGGCTTCAAAAATTTCAGCAACAGGTTTGCTGCCCAGTTGCTGGGTGGGCATGGCCATAGTGGGCGTGGCCTAGTGAGCCTCCTGCACCACAGCAGGGGGGTTGTTTTCACCCTCCTCGGCCTCCAGGGCTTTGCTTGAGCCTCCAGGAGGGTGAAAACGGCCTGCCCGGGCTCTGGAGGCTCTCCGGAGGCTGGAAACAGGCCCATTTCCAGCCTTCCTGAACTTCCGGGAGGCCTGTTTTTCACCCTCCCTGAACCTCCGCGTGTGCCCTGCACTTACCTGCATCCAAAACAGGCTGTGTGGAGACTCCTGGGAGGGGAGGGGCAGGATGGGCGGGGGCAGCCAGGAATGGGATTTGGGGGTTCGGCAAACCCCACAGAATCTTCGCTAAGGGTCCGCCCGAACCCCTGTGAACCCCCAGCAACCACGCCTGCACTGAAAAAAGTGAGTTCTGACCGTTTTTCACACTTATGACTGTTACAGAATCCCCATGGTCACATGATCAAAATTTGGACACTTGGCAACTGGCATGAATTTATGACAGTTGTACACTCCCGTGTCATGTGATCATCATTTGTGATCTTCCCAGCTGGCAGAGCCAATGGGGGAGGCCAGATTTGCTTAATGACTGCATGATTCACTTAACTACTGCAACAATTTGCTTAACAACTGTGGCACAAAAAGGCTGTAAAATGGGACAAAACTCACTTAATAATTGCCTTGCTAGCAACAGAAATGTTGGGTTCAATTGTGGTTATGTCAAGGACTTCCTGTAAATACGGTAACCATATTTTCAAGGGAAAAAAAGTCTGAAGGAGGTGCATAAGGATAACAAATTTTAATTGTTGTTGTTTATAATGTAGCTTTACAAAGGAAAATTCAAAGGCAAAACCAAGAAAAGCTTTACAAAAATGCATATTCTAAAGCATAAAAAGCTATGAAGTTATAAGAAGCAAGTATTAAAATGGGGTTGTGCCATCAGATTGTTCATGAAGTGGTACCATTTGTATAGTTAAAATTAAATGACCACAATAAAATACAAAAGTGATTTTTTGAAAAATAAATAAATCTAAAGCGCAGCTTTAAAAGTTAGTTTTTCCACCACCTGCCTGCCGCTGTTGTTGCCATTAAGATAATTCCAAAGGAGGAAGCATCATATGCTGCCTGTGATCCAGAGAGAAATGTGGGATATAAATCTAGAAAAATACATAATAAAGACATAGTTGCACAAGGCAGATGTATGGTGGGCTTAGATCAGGGGTGTCAAACTTGATTTCATTGAGGGCCACATCAGGGTTGTGTTTGACCTTGGGGGGGCTGGGATGTCTGTGGATGGGATAGGTTGGGCATGGAAGGCCTCCTGCAGCCCTCTGCCAGCGAAAACGAAGCTCATGGGCCCTGTTTTCAGCAGGGATGGCCTCCTGCAGCCCACCGCCAGACCATCCAGGCCAAAAACAGAGTCTGAGAGGGCTGTATGGGGCCTTCCCAAACTCCGTTTTCACTAACAGAGGCACCTCAGGCTGTTTCCAAGGCGGCCCCACGGGCCAGTTCTAACCCCCCTAGGCCGGATACGGCCTCTGGGCCTTGAGTTTGACAACCCTGGCTTAGATTCACCCAGCCCACCAAGACAGGAAGGCAAAGCATGTTACGGGTACCATTGATTAAGGATTGTCATCTGATAGAGCCATATAAAAGGCCTTCTCAGTGATGGGCCTTTCTTTATGGAACAGCATTCATTGCTCCCAAGATACAGTTGGCTTCCACTCTTTTATTCTTCTGAAAGGTCATAAAAATGTGATTTTGTCAGTTGGCCTGGAGTCTACGAATAGAAACGGAGTCGATCAAGTGGCTATTTCATTTGTGTTGTTGATGCCATATGGGGAATGCTATTTCTTTAGTGGGCTTTGCTATATGTTGGATGTTTAAAATTTTGTACGCTACCTGGAGTCACCTATATGAGAGTTGTGTGGTGATATACAGTAAATTTGTTAAATAAATAAATATAATAAATAAAATATAAAATATAAAAATGACTAAGCAATTCTGACTATCTGTCTTTTTGACAGAGCAGAAAGAAGCGGTGGTAGCATTGAGAGACACCAAATAAATTCCCATATATGTTATCCCAGTGACAGTTAGATCAGCCGTTAAAGCAATGCCATTATTCCCTCTTGAAGAATATGTACAGCTCACATTGAAAAGCATAAAGGAATAGCAGGTCTCCATCCCAGAAGAGCCTGGTTGGGACAAAGGGACCCAAACGCTGATTCTTTGACCTTATTAGTATGTATGCACTTGTTTCCATACCATTTAATTGAAAATAAATTGCTACTTTTTTTTCCTAAGGAAAAACACACTTTGTTGAAATTCTCCAGGGTGAGGTGCAAGATTTCTGCATTTCCCTTGTAAGGGACAAAAGGATAAATGTGGACATCCTGTTTTTCACTCTGGGAGTATTTCTTCAGTAACAACCAGCAATCGCCTTGATTTTCTGAGTTCCAATTAAATTCCATAGGAAGTCATCAAGACGTAACTTCTCCCCTGGGCCTTTTTCAGATCAGGAAACAGAAACAGTAGAGGGGCTGCAGAGTGATAACAGGAATATTGGAAGTGGGGGAGGCAGCTTACTAAAATCTTCTGCCACCAAACCTGAAAACACTCTAAAGCTCAGCAATTTGAAAATGGGGTGACTTCAGTTCCCAGAATCTCCCAGTTAGCATGCTATAAAACAGAAGTAGGATGCATACTCCAGGCCTGCCCGCCATCACTGACTTTCCTTTTTGCAATTCTCAGAGTCCTCTTTATGATAGCACATGATAGTTTCTTACCATTTTGCAATGGAAAACAGACACAGAAAGAAAGTGCCGCATAAATCCTACAATCAGTATATCACAGAGAAAGAAAATGAAGCTGTCCTTGCCAACTCAACCAGGTGACTGATGCAGCCCCATTTGCTTTCTGGTCCTCTTCCCCATCATTTCTGGTTTCGATCTTAGCACCAATTGTCCATTTGTCAGAGTGAACTGAGATGTGAATTTTTATATCAATCAGTGACTGCTTTGGAGAGAATCAGATTCAAGTCTTTTATTGGCCATAAAAATTCACAGAATGACTTTGAACCAGTTCCCCAGGATAGTGGTTATGAAAATAAAATAAAGCTCTCTGGGTTAACTCTTTTTGAGCTCCTAGACAAAAGAAGAGATATACATCCATTCCCTTTAATAGCAATCAACATTTTCACTTACTGGATCCATTCCACCACATGGAGGGATAATGGATCAGTTGTATCATGCGGGAAGTGTCATGTCTTGCATAGATTTTGTTGCTACTCACAGATGTTAAAAATCATCTGGTTTTGTTATACAATAGAATTAGACAAATGGCAGAGATTGTGGGACAGGAATTACAAATTAACAATGTCAACTGCATATAAAGAAAATTTATATAAGATGTTTTATAGATGGC
>JANHFL010001265.1:0-10201 GCA_032468155.1 Oxyrhabdium leporinum
AGGGAGGGAGGGAGGAAGAGGGGGGGAGGGAGAGAAAGTGGGAATTTATTAGGAATAAAATTAAAAATAGAACTGCCAAAATAACTAATCCTACTCACTACATCTTGAAAGGAATTACAGACCAAAAGGTGCCAACAAGGGCATCCAAAATTATTTCAGGACTGGAGATTAGGGGACGAGAAGAAATTATAGCAATCAACATCTTGCAATGAAAGAGGTTAAGGGGAGATCCAGAAAGGGTATATAAAATCGTACATGGTATAGGTATATTGGATATAGAGCAGTTTTAGAATCATGTATTGAAGCTAAATGCAAGGGTCAAGAAAAGGAATGACTATTTTTTTTTATACAGCAGACAGTTAAATTAGCATTTATTACCAGAAGTTGTGGCAATAGCAGCCAGTTTGGATAGTTTTACAGCTAGTGGTAGCTTACTCTTTCCCTATTTTCTGGCAAGTACATTATTAGCTATTGGGAGAGAAATATCAGAAGACAAAGGCTATCACCTTCTAGTCCAGGTTTGGAAGCTTCCTAAATACATCTAGTTCGCCACAGAATGCTTGACTAGATGAGTCTGTGGCCTAATACAGCAGGGTTCTTATACTTTTATACTTTTATACTTCTTATACTTTTTATTCTTGGTGCAATAAAATGTTTACCACCAGAAGTTTCTTGTTGTGGCAAAGAGTTCTACATCATTGTTCCATGAAGATTGCAAAAAGGGGGATGATGGCAGAAACTCTCCTTTTACCCAGAATGGTTTATCCAGCAACATCTAGGAAATGTTTTCTTTTCTGTCAACTTTCTCTGGTTTGTTGTGTGATCCTTGCTTATACCTAGTGCTATACATATACATGTAAGGATGACAACAACCAAGCTTTTGAACGTTGTAGGAACCTTGCAGAAGACAAGAAAAGAACAACCAAAGAACAAAGCAGTCCTGGATGCCACTGGGATTTCTCATACGAATTTCCCTTCAGAGAAAATATCCTAGAAACTTCAAGGAAACCTCAAAGGTGTTTGATAAACCTGACAAGCAATAGGCATCCCCAGAGTTTATCCACATTCACACTGGGAATTGGTGGTGGTGGTGGTGGGGATTTGGGGGTTTTGGGGTTGTTGTTTTTTTTGCTGAAAATGAAATCAAAAGAAATTTTAGAAATAGTTTCTCAAGTGAAACATCAAAGGAGTTTCTATGAAGTCAAAAGGATGCTGATGAGATTAGTAACATGTCCCAGGAGAAATAGGATTCATATGTCTCTAATCATTTTAACATTGGTATAATTGATTGTCTCTTAACTAGTTGAATATGTAAGATATTCTTTGGCACCAGACTGAAGGAGTACCCATAACTTACATATTAAGGGATTTCTTTTTCATATTTCCTATATTTCAAATGTATACATAGTAGTATTGTTACAGAGGGGAGCCAAGATGATATTAGTGCTATTTCTAAGAATGTGGCAAGTATAAAGATATCAGTATCAGGGTATTTGTAGCACAGGGCTGAAATGTGGAATCTTTGGTGCTGTCTAAACTTGGTTGTTTTCCTGCAGTCATTTTGTTACCAGACTAGTTACCATTAAAAAAAAAAGAAATGGTAGCTATCTAATTTGGTAATGAAATGTCTGCAAGGAAACAACCAAGTTCAGAGTTCACCAAGGACTCCACAGATGTCAATCATCATTGTGTTCCTATTGAATAATTTCTCCAAAGTTTTGTTCATTATAATGATTTGTCTAGTAGACAAAAACTAACAGCATAATCTTATATAAGTCTATCCACAAGCTATTCCACAAACACAGCAATGCAGCATGAAAAATGTGTTAGGGCTACTAGAGAAGGATTTCAAAAATTCAATGAGTTACTTGATGGCAGCAACAAATTAAAGAAGCTCTGACAAAGAAATAAAATCCTACTTTCCCAATGCCAAAGCATGGGTGAAAGAATAACATTTCCATGTAAGATAGATAATCTTTCTTAAGTCATGTTGATTTAAATGCCCACTAACTTGCTCCTCGGTAAATATTAAAAGAGAAAAAATATTTTCTATTGATGCAAATGCAGATTTTATTTATTTCAGTTTCTGCAAAGTGAGAAAGGAGGGGGACAGGCAAAATCAGTGTGTTTCTTAAACTGAACATGGTACCGCAAATTAAAATGCTATGCATTAATTCTACGATTCAAATAAAAATATAGGAACAGTTTATATTTTATATTTTGCCAAACAGAAGGAAGGGGAACTTGGTGTCCTTTGATGGTTTGGACATCAACTCCCATTTCTCTAAGTCAATATGGTTATTGGCAAGGGCTTGTTATTGTAGTCCAAATCAACCAGAGGTTATTAACTTGTCTAACCCAAACATAACATGGAATTTGACTAAAATAAATTTCCCTTGTTTTGAACTATTGTCAATCTGGCAAGGTAGGCTAAACTAGGAACCAAAGTTTACATCTACTCCTTCTTTAATTATAAAGTTATAGTAACAGAATCTTATAAGTCTGAATGTGCTTCCTTCTCCCTCTGTTTATCTCAGAGGTGTCAAACTGGCGGCCTGTGGACAGGGTGCATCATGCGCAGGCCAGGCCCACTGCAGCTCCACAAAGGGGAAAAAACATCGCAAAAGTCATGTGACGGCAACATGACACTGCAAGTTTGACATCCGTGCTTTATCTTCATGAGAATTAGGGAATGTCTTGTCTGAAAGGCTTATTCAAGTTGCAGATCCTTTCCAAACTCAAATTTCTTTTATCTCACCATTGTCTTGGTTTTTCCTTCTTTTCTTCAAGGTTATTTCTTCTTCATATTACATCTGGTCTCTATTCCTATCACAGCTCTTCTGAATGGATTGCAGGTCTTGCAAAAATAGTGATATTTCAGGACCTCCCTATTATCAGGTTTAGACAATCATGGAGTGATGTGAGACACTAATTAGGAAAGAATCCTAGCTCATTGATGATGCACATAAATTGCATGTAAATAAAAAGAACAAGAAGATATTCATAGCTCAGGATTGAACTGTGGAATCCTTGGTTATAACTCTGAGCTTGGTTATTTGCTTCAGATTTTTTTCATTAACCAACTTGGTAACACCTTCAGTGCTAGAGAGTGTGGAGCTTTTTTGTTTTTTTCTTGCAAATGTTTCATTACCCAATTAGGTAACTTCATCAGTGCTAGTGAGTGTGCAAATAATACACTCTTAGTGGTATTCAGTGTTGAACTAGTTGGGCAGACTTGGTGTAAAACAAGTTCATAAACAATAGATTCTAAACCAACATGTATATATATGGAAGGAAAGGTGTGTTTAAACAGCCAAGATGACAATCTCAATTCAAATCTTACAACTTTGTATCAATGTCAGGAGAAAGGCTTTGATCAGACTGTAGTATCCATCTTGTTTGTTTTGCCCTCATTACCCTTTGAAATGGTTGTTCTGAAATGGTTTCTTCTGGATGCCTTCCGGAATATCTGCTATAGTTGCCCTTTTTTAAAAAAAAGCTATCATTCATGTTTTGTTACTAGCACAGTCTAGTATTGGAAAGAGGTTTTCAGCCTGTCTGATTCTTTCTTTATCTAGGGCTAATTTAATAAAGGTGCTTTTTAAGACAAGGGTAATTAGATTATTAGTCTTAGTAGATCTAAAATATTCAGCTACACTCATAGGGAAGAAATCTTGAAGATCCCCCCAATTTTTCTTTCAAATAATATCATCATAATATTTTCATGTCTATGAGACCTATCATTTCTGATTTTCTCATCTGCACCTTTATTGTTCCTATTTATAGCACACCTGAAACACACTGTGGAACTGGCAAGGTGCCCAGATTTTCCATTTAGGAACAGTTTGATGATTTCTCTTATTCTTCATTTTGTCCTTATTTTATTTTTTAAAGCAGGTGCTACACATGATAAACAATGACAGTTGCTGTAATATTATTAGCTTTTGCATTTTTATTACATTATGCCTTCCTACAAATTCTTAACTGTATAGCACTATTTTAAGGAGAGACAATCGACTCAGCAAGGTTTACTACATGCAGAAGGAGATATATTACTAACACGGAGCTTTGTTTAATTTATTATTAAAAAACAGAAAATGAAACTAATCATTAAAAAAATGCTGGTGTTTCTGCACGTGCACCCTGTTATGCTTTGTGCACCATGTTCAACTATTCCCCTTTTAACATAAAATCTAAGAACTAATTAATTTTACTTATATAAATAGAAAAAAAATCTTTTTCTATCATCCAGGATTCTCAGGCTTTTAAAGACGTTTCTTAGTTTGATGGATAATAAAATCAAATTCAAAGAAGTGTTAGAGCAATGCAATCTCCCTTATAATTAAATTACAAAATGCTATTTGCAGGAGAGAAAAAAAAATGATTCTAAGAATGTTGAAACTGACTTTTTTTTATTTTTTTCCTTTAGGAATAGATAATGCAGATTAAGAATAGCTTTCTAGAAATGGTAAAAGCCTCCTTCAAAGTTAGCAAGTAGAATGATATAAATGCATGGGTCTTGTTTGCTCTAATGATGATTTCATCAAAGGAGAAAAAAAATAAGCTCTTTTCATATTTATATATTATATACCATCTTTTGCTAAGCTGCATTTTCTGATATATTTTTCCAGATCAGTTCATTAAGTCAAAGCCCAACAGAGAACAGATGCAATATAAGAGCAATAAAGGGAAGTAAAAAAAAAATTAAATCCTTTGTTCTCCCTGCAGTACACCCGTAAATCTATTAGCATTATTTTCCTTGGTTTTCTTTTTTCGCGTCCCAAGTCTGATCTCAAGTTCTCTGAAGCAATCCTTAATCAAGCTCCCCAAAGGACTATGACTGCATGCAGCAATTTCTCCCCTGCTCTCTGCACAGATGTTTCCAGCACATTCCATTACACCTACATGCCATTACAGCTAATGGCTTATTCTGATGAAGAAAGCTGCTCTCTGCTCAGTGCAGCAAAGGGGAAAATAGCCTCCTGTACAGTTCGTAGACAGCAACAATGAAATGTGGGGGCAGGTGGTACAACAGAACTCTCTAATGTTAATTACATACTGTATTACCCCCAAATTTGGCTGGTCATTAATTATGCTAATTTACTTTCCTGAAAATTAGCACCATTTATGTGAGCATTTTGAGCGGCTTATAAGAAAATGAACTGTGTCACAATGCTTTGTAAACCTAAGCTTTTTGAACTGTCCAAATGTGAAACCAGGGACAAGGATTCTCCTCTCCTAGAAGTGGAACGCCCCACAGATCTGAATTTGGATGAAAGATGGATGGTAGCTTCCGGTTGAGCTACAACCAGCCATTAAGCCTCAGTTTCTGCTCATCTGGGACTGTCTGAAATTCTCCCTAACTAACGTTTACAGGCAGTTTATTTTATCTACAAAAAATATTTGTATACAGATTTTTTTTTATTACAGCCCCTAAGAGGTTTAAAATAATATTAAGGAGAAATAATAGCTGGAAGGAATCAATGGAAGGAGAGTTAAAAATCACTAAGTCCTAGAATTAAGGAGAAATTTCCTGACAGGTAGAATAATTCGACGGCTTGCCTTCAGAAATTATGAGGGCTCCATTATTGGAGGTTTTTAAGAAGAGATTGGATAGCCATTTGTCCAAAAAGAGGGTCTCCTCTTGAGTAAAGGGCTGGATTAGAGGACCTCCAAGATCCCTCTCAATGCAGTTATCCTGTCATTCTGATGGCAGCTGGAATTCTACCTCCACAGAATTCCACAGGCTCTCCAAAATTGTCAAAGAGCAGAAAATTCAGATTGAAGAAATTTTGGGATGTTCTTTTTACACATTATTCAGATAAGCTGTGTATTCTTTTACATAATACATCCTACCTCTTCTTGTGACACTAAAGGAATGAGATGTTAGAAAACATTCTTGTCAGATAAGTAGGGTCAATGTACATTGTTTGACTACATGTTTTACATGCAAAAAAACCCAAACTCTTATTATTCCCAGATAAAACTATAAACATCTGTAACTCTCCAAAATTGATTTTGTATTAAACTGATCAGGCAGACTTCTCATTGTTTTTCTCCCCATATCAGCAGAATTGCAACCTTAATGTAGTTATCAAGTAAAACTAGATCACCTGTTACTTAAATACAAAGGCGATATTATTTTCATTCCAGAAAATAGGGACAATTTTGAGACCTGTCCCCAAACCTTGAGTACCCACAGGAGGAAATCAAAATCTGCAAGAGAGTAGATGCAGCATCACAATTAAAGATACCCATTCCAACCCCAGTACATGTGTTAAATTCATATACAAATTCATCATCATGTATCATGACATCAATTGTTTTGGGAAGGTAAGGAGAGGTGACAGTAGTAACAAAGTAATCCATCTTTCAACTCTCCACAAAAATTAATGGAAATTGGGAAGAAAATAGGATGTGGATAATTTCATAAGCTCTGTTCTCTCTTCATACATTTCAAATGTTCTTTGTTTACAAATGGAAGGTTCATAGTGTACCTGGATACTTATTCTACATTGATCATTTGTTAAATTTAATTATCAGTACCCTATGAGTCAATAATTTTTTTCTTAATAGCTTCTTCTAGAGTCTTTCTTTTTTCCCCTCTCCAGATGATTCATGCATGTTTTCATTATTTTTATAGAAGTTGAATATTGACATACATTTCATATGCATTGTTAGGCCACATCTTAAGAAACCACTAGATCAATTTCAGAAAGACTGTATCTGGATATTTTTAACAAGGCTATGCAAGAAGTGCTTGATCGTTTTACATGGTCCACATTCTGTGCTGAAGTCCATGCTTGCCGCAGCAGATAACAACTTGGTCTGGAATTCACTCAGGCCTTCACCATCTTAGCAGCCCCTTGGTAACTTCCTTGTTAAGCAAGCTACTGACCTCACCTGGAATATGGCTGCTTCATCACTCTTCCCCAAAGTCAAAATTACTTAGAGTTTTGGGAAAAGATTAGAGGGTATGATTAAGCCAAAATTAAATATTACAAAGCCCCAATATTTCATCGGAGAGTAAAGTGGAAGTAAATAATTATATTTCTTTCTCAGTGAAAATCACTGAAATGGTTAAAATGCTTCATCTGTATGGACTATATCCAAACTTTTTTTTTTAAAAAGCATGTGCTAAAGTTAGACAGACATTATGACTTGTTATCTAATATATATACAGTCTCCCTATCCATACTGTGTATGAATCCTGATGCTTCCATTGGTATCTTCATCCCAGTGATAGAAATTATGGGGGCAGGGAAGCAATTTAGGATTGAGGATAGAAATGAAGACAAGGAACTAAGCTAAAGGATCAAGAAACAGGCCAAAGATTGAGACAATAGAAGTATGCTTATTTGTGAGTTAATGCACGCAAAAGCCTCCAAGTGATATTTAAAATACCAATGAAAATATGCAGTTTTTCATGTGTATTTCATCAAGAGTTATTTTCTGATTTACTGTATTTCGATGAAAATACTGAAAAATGCAATATAACATTTTTTTAAAAAACACATAAAACAGAATAATACATATGTAAAGTACAGGATATTTTGAGTATTTCTAGCATGGTAAACTTTTTCCTTTTAATCCTTTAAAATGAAATATTTAAGTATGCATTTCTATATGTAATGTGTATGCATGTAATTGATAGGTTAACATATTCTCTGTTGCAATTAGTATATATTTCTCCTTTCTGACAGCAAAATGTTTTTCAGCATCATGTGTGTTGCTATAGGGAAGGATGAGATTTGAACGTGCTGGGATTTTTGTTTTTCCATGAACATGTAAATAGTCATTTTTGTCTCTCTCCTGAGCTGAAAAACACAGACAATTTCAGAATGAAGCATCCTTTCTCTCCATGGCAAGGATCTGCCTACCTCTGCTTCCTCAAGGCTGCTGTTTGCTTCTATCTCTCTCCCAGAAGTCATCATTGTATTAACATAGATGGCAATCTGGCAAGGAGGTGCTGATCAAAGATAAATTTCACACTCACACTTCGCATTTTCTAATTACACCATCTGTGTCAGACTCTTCCATGGCAGCTCTGTCCAATCTGTCAAATGCTCCGTGCCTATGGGATTGAACAGGAGCTGAGGGGAAAAAAATACCTCATCCCTCCATCAGTCAATCCATCATCCAGATCAGAGGTGGACTGAATTTATTAGTCTGAACCTGGAATGAAGATTCATATTTAGGGAAGGTGTGCGTGTACAAGAGAAATATGTAAGTGATGAGTTTACATCCTTGGGAGAAGAACCATCCTAACTTGTTAATCGCAAGTTGAACAGTCAATATATTATTTTCTCCCAAAAATAAAACAGTAAACAATACAGAATACAGAATAATAGGGTTGGGAGAGATCATGGAGGTCTTCTAATCTAACCCCCTGCCCAAGCAGGAGGCCACAGACTATTTTAGACAAATGGCTGTCCAATCTCCTCCAAAAACCCTCCAGGCTACATTCTTGAGCAAAGATGCATCGAACAAAATAGGCATGTTTGATTCTACTCAATACTATATTAGAAAAGAACAACATATTGAGGTCACTAAAGTTCTGTTTACTTTACAGCTAAATTAATATAATGGTCTATATTTGATTTAATCTAATGGTCTGTATTTGATTTGATATAATGACTTACATTTCCTAGCCTGAAAAAGTCCAATATTTTCCTGGGATATAATAAATATTTTCCTGGGATATAATAAAAGCACGAAATACCTAGGAAACTCCAGACTGCTTTCAGATACAATGAAAAATGTGACATTCACATACCTCTAAGCCACCTTATAAATAACCAAGTGCAAGAATTTGTCCAACATTTTCTCTGCAGATCTTTAGTGTATTACCTTGTTTCTTGGTTTATTTGAGCTTTGTGTCCTGCCTTTGAAAAAATAATTCAAAATACACCTCAGAGTTGCTGAAAGTGATTCCAGAAGTCTCAAACAAGCATATATCTGTTGGCCTATTTAAACAACCTTGATTATCTTCATGCTTCTTATATTCCTTAATTTCATTTAATTATGCCATGCAGGTAAATATACAATTTTAAAGACCATGCTAAAAGTTGCATGAGAAGTTTATGATTATACCACACAGCCTAATAGCCTAAAAACAGAGTAGATGGAGGCCTAGAATTTTGGTCTGGGGTTAAGGAAAGTAAGATATAATAAAATGACCTTCCAATTGGATGCTACCAGCCACAGGAATAGAAAATCACAAACATCCTCTAATGATCACAGCATCAAAAAAGAACTCCCAGGACTTTTGAAATCACTTATTTCAGAAAGACCAAAGACCACTGTGAAATGCTACCTCTAAGTCCCCTCCAAGCCAACAAAAGGAGAAAGATACCATTTGATAGGTATAAGAAAAATAAAATGCTGACCCCCATCATCTGCCTAACTCTATATTCTGTAATTGGTCATGATAACAGAGAACATTTTGAAAACAAATGCATACAACCTTCCACCCCTGAACTAAATAGATTTAATATTTAGGCCAATTGAGATAGAATATCACTGATGCAACTTAAATTTGTACAAAGTCACTTTTCAAAGTATGACTTCTCTTTAAACAAAGACAGATGCTGCATTAGAATATGTATGACTGTAAGCCAGTCAGCATGTTTATTCACTATGGTTGCATAAATAAATACCTACTTATGAGTATGCAGTTCAATTAAGAACAAAATGACTTAGGAAAAAAAAGGAATTAATGCACTGCAATCAGATTTCTAATGGAATGACAGAGCCAGGGATAATGAACTGTCTCAATCAACACAAAGTACTCAGAATCAAAGACTAAGGTTTGAAATTCTGCACCAAAGTTTAAAGAGATATAGAGATTTATTTATTTATTTATTTATGTAGTCAGTCAGTCAGTCAGTCAGTCAGTCAGTCAGTCAGTTAGTTAGTTAGTTAGTTAGTTAGTTAGTTAGTTAGTTAGTTAGTTAGTTAGATAATATGCTTTCTAGCTCATTCTGCAAAGCAAATCTGGGTGGCTTACAATTAAAATTATAAATATAAAACAATTAAAAACAGTAAGTACGGAGCCAAGAAGCAAATGTCAGGATCAGTATGGCGATAGCATCTTCTCTGTTAATCCACCAGCCACCCCCAATGTAGAGAGAGAGGCAGAGGGAGGGAGGGGGGGGAGACAGAGAGAGAGAGAGAGAGAGAGAGAGAGAGAGAGAGAGAG
>JANHFL010001265.1:17324-35804 GCA_032468155.1 Oxyrhabdium leporinum
TTTCTTTCTTTCTTTCTTTCTTTCTTTCTTTCTTTCTTTCTTTCTTTCTTTCTTTCTTTCTTTCTTTTTCTCTTTCTCCTCCTCTTCCTTCCTTCCTTCCTTCCATCTTCTCTTAAAATTAATTATTTTTTCCCTTCCCTAAAATGGTGTTTATTTGCAAAGATGACTTACAGGTTTCTAAAGGCCTCTAACATTAGCCCTAATTCCACGGTCTAAAATTACCTACCTGTACTATGGGTCCTTTACCCACTGAATTCCTGAAGAATTCACTGGAAAAAGGAATCTTTGCAGAGAAAAGTGCAAAGAAATTAAGCAGCCTTGAAGGCATTCTTCCAGCTGCCTGCTTTTATCGGTTCACAAGATGATTTGACCACTGTATTCAACACCAAAATGTTTGAAATGACATGCTTTTGTATGATTATTGGATGCATGCCGAAGCCTCATACCCAATTTTTTTGTCACTGGAAACCACTGAATTCTCTGGACTTCGCCATGTTTAACTGAATGCAATAATACTATTGAACAATGGCCAGATCTGTTAACTGATGCAATGGAATTAAAACAATAACTCTGCAGGAAAGCCCCATCAGTTTGGGAACATGACCAAAACAAGCATTTTTGCAGCACAAATATTTGGCACATTGAGTTGTTTCTAATTGTCAATTGTCTCCATAAAAACTGCAATGAAAAAATTAAAAATTTGTAATTACCAGAGAACAGGGAGAAGGTGCCAAGATCTCCATGAATGGCTTTTTATCTCATTCCCTTAGTGAAAACAGTTAACTAGGCACTGGTGAGCCATTCGGTAACTGTGCAACAAAAAGCTGGCATCCGTGCCAAGTGTGGCATGCCAGATGTGCGAATACATTCTGGAGAGCTGTATCAGCAGCTCCAACCGAAAGCCATAGCCATTAATCTAGAGACCTCGGGGAGTTGGGGAGAGTGTTGTAAAACCCAGGCCCTGCCAAGACTACATCAGATAAAGCCATCAATGCATTATAAAAAAAGACACAAAACCTATTTCATGGGCTGCACTGATCAAGCAATTACTATCATTGACTACATTAAGCAAAGAAACAGTGGGGTGCCCTATAAAATTGACTGCCAACTTGAATAATCAATAGGCTTCATGTAGAGTAAATTAAATAACTGAAAAACTATTTGGAAAAGCCTAAGTTAAAAAGCCAATCAGTAATCCCTCATCCATGGAAAAACAGTTCTACATCCAAGAGATACTTTTGCTTGCTTTCGTTCTTGTCACTGGAAAAATACAGTTATGATAAGACAGGAAAGCAAAAGAGAGAATACCCTGCCATCATTACCCACTCTGCTGTCCTCAACCATTTCAGTATCATCTTCTTCATCATTGTTATTGGCTCAATTGAGCATTGAGAATGTAGTGGTTTGCTGCAGTGTGAATGTGTCTGAATTATCAGTTTCACTTAATTAGTTGCTGTTTACTCCTTTGAAAAAAAATCAGTCATTTAAAGACACACTGTCCATCATTCTGCAGCACCAAAGCTAAAATATCAAATATAGTCGAGAAGCCGGATCCTATATGTTGCTGGCAAACCCAACTCAATTTGGGTTTAATGCAAAGGTAGCACACAATTTATCTCTGATTTGCTTGCAAACCATTTTCTCTTCAATTAATATATATGACATTACCTTAATTCTTTGTCTTAGCCAGAATTGAGAACATAGGATCCTTCAAACATTTCTCTATTACAATTTTCACCAACCCCATCTAACAAAGATGGCCAAAGATGAGGGATATTAAGATTGTATAATGACCACACAAGGTTGGTCACCATTGAGCTACATCTGATGTAAGCTGTTATTGTCTACTACAACTGGCAACAAGCCCACAAGATATCAGAAAATGATCTGTTCTCCTGAAGTTATTTAAAAGAAATTGTAGATGCAAAGGATTAGACCTTCAATATGCAAAGCCCCCTGAGCAGTGGTCCCACTTAGAAGCAATTTACAAATGCCAATTGTCATTTGAGAATGTGAATTGAGTAGATTTGTGCAGAATGCAGCATGTAATTAAGCTGTTCCACAATTGTTTCACATTATGTCTGGCACATAACCCAATCTATGGCATGCTTTATAGAAGTAGGTAGAACAAAGGTTTGGAAATGTGACCTGTGAATGATAATATCCATAATTATAATATGCCCAGATTCTCTCAACTCACATTTAGACTAGCTGCAAAAGTCTGCCTGAAATGAACTTGAGTTTTTGCTATAGGAAGAAATGAAATATATCAATCTATGGTTGAACCAAAACTTCAATATGTAAAACCCTATTTTTGGGTTTTCTATGAAATTGTATACTAGAGTGCAATGAGAAGTCAGTTGGAAAAGAAGAATTTCAGCGGTTTGTTGAGTTAAAGATCGACGGATTTCTGGATTGGATGTCATGGTGGTAAAGGTTAGACAATATTCCTTTCAAGGAGGATGATTTTCTTCCATCTTATTGTTTTTCTTCTATCTTTCAATAAGCATAGAAGGAAAATTGAGAGTCTTGGGGTGGATTTGAAGGAACTTTCCAATTCATCCTATATTTAGGATTATATTTAAATGCTTCAGGAATTGTAAACTTCCTATTGAATGCTAGCTAAATCTTAGCAATATGGGAAGCCATTGTCCAGTACAAGGCAATGTTACTTCTCTGTCTTTAATAGGGCATTATATAAATGCACACTATTCATATTAGGTGAGAAATGTGCTGGAGAGAAAAATAAAAGAGAACAAGTTTCTGGAAATCTTTGTTCTTTGCATAGAAAGAAATTTAAGAAAACCAGCAATCCAATAAGAGTTTATTCTCTTTTGGGATTGCCAGCTGGCAAGCATGCTCACCTAACAGGCTGGATCGAGCCTAGTATTATAAAACTTGCATCCTGTTTTTCTTCAAGAAGCACATAGTGGCATATGTGGGGTTGTTCCAGTTGGCTTCATGGCAGAACCAAGATAGAAATTCAGATCTTGGTAGATCAAGTTTGAAATTCTATGAACCACAATTGATGCCTTCTTCCATAAGAAATATTATTGAACTCCACAAAAAAACTTTAAATAATATTATCTTGTGAAACATGAGCAGATAGCCTTCATGAACATAACATTCCTCAAGTCAACAAATATTTAGAAATTTATGAAAACAGATATATGCGTTTAGGATAATACTACCACTGTTAAATAAATGACTATTTTTTTGTTTATTAATTTGAGATGGTTTTAAAAACTACACTCATCTCTTGGGCTATTATTTAAAGCAAATAATACATTAAGGGACATTCTAAACTGCATTAGGTGTAAAGTTAGTATACTAGCAATACAGGCACTTATATAAGTATGCAATATTAACCATAATCTAGTTGTCAATAAATATCAAGCTATAATAGAATTATGTTAAAAAATAAATGAGGGACAAACAGCTTAGAATTCATGGACATTATGAGCAGATACAGAACAAGGGAACATAAAAAAAGAAATATGATGAGCTAAAAATTATTATGCATTGCAATAAAATGTTCCAACCTGTCTGCTGATTAGATGCTAAAGCCTCTCATAAAAGCAAATGAGAGTAAAAACCAAGGCAGGGCACTTGATAAAACATTATCTTCAAACTTACTGTATTTTCTACTTACTAGATTCTGAACTCATAATCTCAATTGTTTGAGAGTCTGGATTTAAAAGTTCATCAAATGCATTACTCATAATTTCCACATTTGCTTCTTCCTCGGTAATTCAAAATGATGAAAACTCTCAGAACAGTCTTCCTGCATGTGATTAGCAGGAAATTTAAGGATCCTGGCTTCAAATTGCACAATAGCAGTTGTATAGAAATACTACATAAATAGTTTTTATGATGAAAGAAATCATATGACTATAGAAAGCTAAAATTATTAAGGGTTGGGGAAAATGAAAAAAGAACACATTAGCTATATTTTTTTTTCTTGTTTCTTTGGCTTATCTAAAGTTTCTCTTTAGGGAAATAAACAATATATCACATCATATGTTGAAAAATAAATTTTACTGAAAAAATATATTTCTATTTGTACAAGGTTAAAAAAAAGCAAAACTTTCAAACATGAAATTATTATTAAAAATGCCATCAGATATACTGAATGATGATTAGCCAATAAGTCTCTCAAAGAAGGTAACTGTAATCAGATAAGAACAGAACACCAAATGGTCTTTTAGAAGTTTCCTAAATACCAGAACATGCAAATATAAATTACTCACTAGTTTTGGAAATTCTAAAACCATGTAACTAACATGATGTTCTATGCCAGGGGTGTCAAACTCAAGGCCCGTGGGCTGGATGCGACCTACGGAGTGCTTTGATCTGGCCCACAGTGCTACCCTGGAAACAATGAAGGACGTGCCTGCGGTGCTTCTGTCAATGAAAATGGAGCTCACGAGGGCCGCACGCCTCCCTCCTGAGCTCCATTTTCGCTGGCAGAGGCTTGTAGGTGGCCATTGCAGCCAAAACTGGAGATTGGGAACCCGTTTTCACTGGCAGAGTGTTCGGGCCACTACAAGCTCCCCTGACATGAGTGATGTCACACTGGCAAAGCCTACCTTGGCTACTCCCACCCCAGCCCCCGAGGTCAAACATAACCCTGATGTGGCCCTCAATGAAATTGAGTTTGACACCCCTATACTAATGTGACAATGCAATCTTACTTTTTAAGGATCATTGATTTTAATATGTCTACACATCTACAGAACCTAAAACTTCAGAAAAGCATTTGGGATTCTCCCCATCATGCTAATATTATCCATATTCTGCTCCAAAACCCATTACTGAAGCTACACTATCTTTGTTCTCTAATTATCCATTTTAATCCTAACTTTACACCTTTAATATCAATAACCTTAATTTCAGTTGCCGGGTTATATGTCTGATCCCAGAAATCACTCCATTGCATCTTGGACTTTAATGGACTTTAATTAGAAGTTAGCATAATTACTAAATTATGTCAACAATAATACAGCAGTCTTGGTTATTCTACCATAGCCATTTAGTAAACATTGTATTATTCCAAAGCAGAATTAGCATTAGGCAATTTATGATGGCCAGTGGCATTCAAGGAATGGATATCATAAACTCATCACAAAGTTGTCATTATTCCCACCAGTATTTGCAGATTTGGTTTAGTTTACTTTTGCTACTGTTTTTCTGAAAGCTTGATGCACTGCATTTCTTTTGTTTCCCATTAGAGATTATCAGGAAATTAACTCTGCTGTTCAGTGCTTTCATACATCAACAGCGTTAATATATATGTTAATATTAAAAAGTTAATAGAACAGTACTAATATAACTTTAGACATTAACAGTATCAATATATATGTTAATACAAAAATATTAACAGAGCAGTGCTAATATACCTTTAAATTTTAGTTTAAAAATAAAATTATTTTAAAGGCCTGAAACATAGCTTATGAACAAAACAATTCACCCTCCCCAAATTGTTTCTTCTTGCCTCTTTATATTAAATAGTCAAATCCAGTGTTGTAAGATGATACATATCAGTAATCTATTCTTGAAATATATCATTTCAATGTTTCGTAATAATTCTTTTGCAACCATCACATGCATAAAAAATCTACCATCCTTGATATTGTCAATTTTGCATTTCAATTCTAAGTATTATAAACTACACTTAGTTCATAAGATGTAGTTTCCTGAGTGTTGTCCTACATAGCTACTGTATTTTATCTTCTTAAGTTGATTTCTAGCTCCTTATGTATTGTGTACTAAATGACACTGATGTAGCAATTGATTCTAAAAGAGCAGAATGTGGACAATACAACAGTATCAAATAATCGGTTTTTATCACCCTTCTCTTGCAGAAATATTGATGGGTTCTCTTTTGAAGACTTACTGTAGAAGTTTTATTATTGCTATCCACTCAAAAATTTAATGGGATGTTATCTTAAAAACAACATACATGTTTATTTACAAGTGTTTGTATTCTTGTGATTTTAGCGACTTTACAAAAATATTTATAGCAAATAAATATACAATACAATAGAACATTAATTGACTGTAAGGAAAAATAATAGGCTGTTAAAATATAATCAAGCATTATAACTATTAACAAAAATTGTAATGAAACTTGTCACTAACTATCAATAAGCTGATGATAAATAGATGATAGATAGTTGATAGATAGATAGATAATTATATACTGCAACCTTAATTTTTAATTAATTTTAATATACATAAATATGAGAAATATTATAACCACAATATATTAATGATTTGAGATAGGCTCAAAGCATCCCTTCAAAGAAATGATGAATCTAACACATTAAAACTATCAATTGTTTACCGATTATGTTATTTATGAACATTATTTATGAATATTGCCTTTCTTTTTGACAATTAGTATTTAGGTAAAAAAGAAGTACTACACTCTTTCCCAATCAACTAATATTAAAGTGACATTTCCCAAATCTTAATATCTATGTAACATCTATTTACAACATTTTGCAGATTCACATTTTATTTATTTGCTCTAAGACACAATGAATTCTAGGTGACCCTAAAAGGGCCTTTGTTCTTTTTTAAAAATTGTTGTTTTAAAAGAAACTGATGAGGTACGTGAAATCTTCTCTTAGTCTTTGAATTGTATGTGAAGATTGAATTCAAAAAATACATTGATCAGATTCAGAAGAAATTTGATTCATTTATTTTATAAATCGATTCACTTATTTTAAAATGGAATATACTTCATAATGCTGATCCTCAGTTAGGCACTTAATAATTTCTCCACTCATTTGCATTAAAAAGTATCTTTTGTTAATAACCTTTTTAAAGTCTTAAAGATTACATGGTTTTCTTCCTTTCCCTTCAATTTTCTAAATTAAATCCCTGAAATCAGATAAAATTGATCTTTGAATATTTGGACATGAGATATGGGCACAGACACATACACCATATTTAAAAACTGGCATGATGCATGCAAGTTTGCTGAACAATTGTCTACATTAAAACACTTTTTTATTCAAAAGCTCATTAGAGGTGAACTATCTTGTATGTCACTGTATGCCTCAAACATTATGCCTTCAAACAAGTAAAATATCATAGTCTTTTATTCTTTTATGAACTCCAGCAGTTCCAAGCCTGTATTAATTGTAACTGCCACTTAAGCATATACTGTTGTTAGGATCCCATATTCCTCACTATAAGCTATCTTACCCACCATCCAATTGTAAAAAGTGGTATGTTCTGCACAATATTACATTTTCCATTGCTCATTCTTCTAGTTTATTCCTAAAAGATGCAAGAAATCAGAATGTATTTTGTTTAGTAACAGC
Source organism: Oxyrhabdium leporinum (assembly GCA_032468155.1). Taxonomy (NCBI): domain Eukaryota; kingdom Metazoa; phylum Chordata; class Lepidosauria; order Squamata; family Cyclocoridae; genus Oxyrhabdium; species Oxyrhabdium leporinum. The sequence goes on from JANHFL010001265.1 coordinate 24,659, forward strand.
AAATCTTCCATATATTAAAATCCTTCTAAGTAAACTATCTGTAAAATGTGCCAATTTTGACTCAACTTGACATGGTTTGAAAGTCTATTGTGTTCTTAGACTAAAAGCAAAACATTTTATTCCAGGGCTACAAACCTTTTTTTATATATATATAAATGCCTGCCATGTTTTATGCAATGGCCCAATGTCCAGCATTTGAATTCCATAGCAACCTAAAAAATCAAAACATTAATTAAACTCATCAGAGGTGGGAACTCCACTGAATTAAAATGAGGAGAATATAGTTGCCATAAACATTAGGAATGATACACATGTGCAGGAACATAAAAGAGGATTTTAATAAATAGTTATGTCTATAATCACAACACTCTGAATGAAATCAGTATACCCAGCATGGAACATATGAATTTTACAAACATCATTTCAATTTTAGTTTTATTACCTAGGAGCATTAGGATATATTTTTTGACTGTAATAATTGCTTGCAGTTAATTACAAATGCAACAGAAGTGCTGGTAATATTAGAGTACCACTCGACATAAAGCTAGAAATTACTGCTATTACTCTTATTTGCTGAGAATATTGGGTCATAGATGCTAATTACCAGTTCACAATCCCCCACAGGAAAAAGACTCATTATTTTTTAAAATCTGTCTTGGTAACCAAAGGCACCCTTCAAGTAACTGTGAACACTTTTGTCAGATCAATTATTAGCTATGACAAAACTTCACATTTGTGTGAAAGCCGAAAAAAAAATATCAAGGTTACAAATAAAACACACTTGATCTTACACTGATTGCCACAATAAGAATAGTGACACGGGTCTGTTATGCTTCCTGTCAGTTAAGCAGCCTGGAAGCAAGAGAAATGAGGTTTTGAATGGGTTGAATCACAATTTAAAATGTTAATTTTTTTTTCTGTTAGTGATATTTCGTAAAATTGATGATTGAGGACTGTTCTTTATCGGATTTACTTGTACAGTGATATGCAAATTTTATACAAAAAATTCGTTGTAGAATGTCCTTTTGTTTGCACACAAATATTTTTAGAATCCTGTAGCATTCATAAAAACAAAAATATCTCTCTCCGGAAGAGTACTTCTAACTGTATCTGTTTGGATGTTCCCTATACTAACTCCTTATAAAGATAAAGGAAGCATATTAAGTGGAATGGCATGCTTTCTTCTTAAAAGATTGGTTAAATTAAATTATGGTGGCAATTCAACATTGAAACTCAGCTGCTAGTAATTTTAATTCTATCATTTATGTTTATTCATCTTTATTAATTTGATTAATAACCTACCTTTCTGTGTCTGTGGGTAGTCAGCCTAATGTTGTTCCTTTGGAGTTTATAAGGACTCTAATTAATGGATCACCATTGGTCATAGGAGACTTGGCAGAATCCCAGTCTGAATGGGGTAGGAAAGTTTAATATTTCTCTCTAATTCATGTAGTTTCCAAAATTAGCTCCCTATATGTCTGCTTTAAAAAGAGGAGGAATATCAAATCCAGGAGTGGCCATGGGAAGTAAAGAAAATAAATTCAGGAGTGGCCATGGGAAGCAAGATGGCATTGCAATTGTATGATTTAAGTGCATCCACTTTTTTGCATGAAATATATAGATTGGGAGCGAGGCTTCAGCTGCCCAGTTGCAGTTATCATCCTCATTTTTTAGGGATACCATTCCCATTTCCCCATCCGAATGACCTTGAGCACCCCACAACATTGCATGCATGTGACCTTGCAGTCATCAGAAGGCAAGTTCATCTTGTGGATATCTTTCTTTATCCTTACGAAGAAGAAAAGATTTAAACTTTCCCATATCTGCGGCATACTTTATGTCCCCAAAATAAAGGGACAGTTATAATACTTATACTATAAGTATTATGTTACTTATTAATATAAGCCTTTTTAAGGTGTACTCTTGAGTAGAAATGTGTGCAATGTTTATGACAGAATAAATAGACAATGATGAAGAAGTATCACCTAACTCTTAAAATACAAAGATATACATGGTGAATGTACTGTAAGATGAGTTTAGTCTTAATAACTACAAATTTCTAATTTTGTTCATTACTTGTCTTGAAGCATACATGCATAGTACCAATTTGCCCTAGTTAATGGTTTGGCATTAGTCTGTGATATAGCTAAGGGTGACTCTTTCCTCTTAAGATACTGTTGGCAAAAATAGAGTTTATTTGGTAAAGCCATTTTTGCCCACACGTGAATTATGGATAAATGTTCAATCTCATGTCTTTGAAATAGAAAGCTAAAGACTTTGTAGGGGGTTACAGTGAAAGTGATGCTATTTATTTATTTATTCATGATACTTTATTGATATACATGATACATTTATTCATGACACTTCCAGCAGTATTTTTAATAATGCTGATTAGGATTACTTGATTTATGTTATGTGCTGTTTTGCTCTACATGATTGTGCAGTCTTGCTTCCCCATATCTTAAAGAAGAATTTCAAGAAAAACAGTGTTCTGTTGATTAAGCTACTAAAAGTAGCATATTTTTACATTTCATGATGAAAAAGCTTTTCTCTTCAAATCAACAGGTAAGAAAGAAAGATGAGGAATCAGTGGCGCATCCCAAACAGTCAAGATGGAGACTACCATAAAATCTTGTCTCTTTTCGTTTGTGGTGAATAATTGCTTATTTGCAGCCATCATTTTGACTTTTTGACTGCCCTGTGGATATCCTTGTGAGACATAGGTTTCCTGAAAACTGTCTTCCCCTTCTCAAATTTCAGAGAGGACTATGTCTACATTTAAGAACACACAAAAATAATTATTCAGTTATCTTGGCTGAACAAATGTCTTGTGAGGGCTGCAACTAAAAGTGCCTCTCATCTTATTTCCTGATTCTCCTTAATGTGGCTCCAAAAGGCCTCTAATATCCTTTGGTTATAAGAGATCATGGCAGACCACTTCAGATTTGGACCCAAAGGGCCTTTCAAATTTCATCAAATCTGCAAGCAAAGAAATTGGATGGAAGATTTCTCCTAGGAAAGGAGATAATTCCGACTATTTCATAAAGGAGCAATGCCCCTTAGTACTAATAAGAAATAAAGCCCCATGGGAGGAGTTCTTGCATTTATTTATTAGATTTACAACCTGCTGCCATCAAACAACTCTAGATAGCGTCCACATCACTGGCTTCACTTGGGATTTAATTAAAAACATATGAAGGCAGGGCAATCTTGACCTGACAAGATATGATTATATAATGAAAGACAAGGCATCCATATATAACTGTGGCTTCATTATAAATAAATATGGATAACACCAGACTGTGTCAGATACGGAAATCTCTCTGAAGTTGCTGTTTCTAATGCTAATGCTCTTTCATCAAACCGAATGAGAGCTAGTATAAACAATGGCAGGGTACAAACAATCCATTTCATGGATGCCAGAATGGCAAAATGGTGTAGTAGTGAAGGAATTTGATTGGGAGTGAAGAGAGTCTCAATCATAGAAGCGCACTGGGTGTTCTTGGGTCAATCCTTCTTTCCCTTATCCCAACAGAACTCACAGGGTGATTGTTTTGGAGAAAAATAGAAAAAAGAAACTACTGAGTCCTGAGTGAAAAGTGGGATATAAATGTAATAAATAAAAGATACCATCCTTTACTAATGCCCTGCTGATATTTCAGAAGTCAACTGGAAATGAAAATTAAAGTGCATTCCAATAATTCTCATCAATTTAGTATTTAGTCATATTTCATTTGAAATGAGCCTGTAATCTAAGAGCAATAAAAAACCTTCCCCCCCCCACTACATTACTGTGAGGTAATTTGGGCTGAGAGACAATCAATAGAGTTTAATCCAGAAGAAAAGTACTGATGATGAAATTTGAAAAAAAAGATGGTAGCTGATATGAAGACATCCAGTGCATCTGTGTTTGCCAGAATTGTTAACTTGTCTTTTTATTTTTCCTAATCTCATACACTTCACAATATCAAAAATCCCAGCTGAAGCTACTGAGCTTCTGTTCCATATACCACTTAGCTAACATAGCAGATGTGCATTACATAGTTACTTATGTCTCATTGGGGGGGAGGGAAGATAAAAAAATTGAATGATTTCTTCTGTCAATTAAAAACATATAACAAAATCTGTTAAATCCATTAAATTTCTAGATTATAAGGGAATCATATAAGGTGGGCCTTGAATTTTTTAGAAACAAGCTGAATAAATATTCGAGGTAAGTTTGTAAATGCCTGGAAGGTTAAACAGCAAGTCATCATTTGAAAGAAATCTAAAGGTATTTTAAAAGAAAGGTTGTACTAAGCTACTCTGGGGAGAAGCAGAATTTATAGAATTGTTTCCTGTGCAAGTATAGGTTTTCTATTCCAAATCTACTTGGCACCATCTTAGATTTTGTGCTTCACATACCCATATCTGCAAGTCGATGCCAGGAAAATAATTTCAAAATCTGATACTAGCAACAGAACTATAATTGCAGGGGAAAACAAGTATAATACAAGACTAGTAACAAAAATGCAAGATGTTCCACATAAAATATTACTTACTGTTCCAATTTTACTGCTGCATTGGTTCTATCAGAATAAAACGAAATGAATTTTGGGAGCAACCAAATGAATTTAAAATAAACCATTTTGCTAGGGAGGAAAAATAAAGTCCTAAGCCTATAAATGAGGTAGATATAGCTCCTTGGAGATGGTTCCCAGGGATATTCAAAACTTTTAATCTTTTTTAACATGAAAGAGATAGATTCAATGTACTTGAATTAGTTTCAATGTAAATTACTCTTTAATTTTGATCTCTGTCTTTTCACCATCAATATTTGGGGGATACGTGTTCCCTCTAGAATTCTACTACCAGACAAAGAGGCTGGAAAATGTTGTGCCGTTTTGTTTTAGGTAAGGGCTGTAAATATTCAGTACCACATTATTAACTATCTACAAAAGGGTGACACTTGATAGAACATGACAGTGGCCATTTCTATTCAGGGACCTGATTAAAAAAGAAAAACCCTTAAAGGAAAAGTTTTACTTACTCATGCAATACCTTGTTGTTTTTTCTTCAGGGGAAAAGGAAGGCTAGATCCATTGCCTTCCCACACACTGTGTAGACTCCAAAAATATATCTTCTGCATTCTGCATTCAGTAAGGGTGATCTGCAAAGAGAGATTAAAAAAAAAGTTGGTAATTGTATGTTCTAAGCCCCACCCTTTTTAACATGCATTGCAAATGCAAATGTGATGTAAAAAGATCCCAGTCGTAGCTGCCATCTTGCCTTTTTTTTTAACTTTCCCTGAGGAGACCTCTATGTATATAAATGCCCCATTGTTTTTCTAGTTATGTGGGCATCTGTCCAGGAAAAATACTGCTCCGTTGTCACCTAACTAACAATACAGTAGAATGGAGATTTTAATACAGTTTAAGGCTGGAAATGGTTACATTGTACAATAAATTCCCTGGTGCAAACTGTAATGGTTTTTTACTGCTGTATTCAATCCTGGATGAAAATGTCAAATAATTTTATGCTCATTAATATTGACAACCTAAATTGTAATTAATATTGATATTATACCTCAATTATATCAACAATGGATATATAAGACCAGGCATTTAAAAATATAAAAAATAATATTTAAAAGATTAGTATATCTGCAACTAATATATGATACAAGACGCACACACATACATGTTATATATATATATAAAATCAATACAGCTGAAATATCACTGTAATGAAACAATGTAATGTATTAATAAAGAAGAAAATTGAAAAGATGATGAAATGAGTGTTGCACTCTTGTAACATAAATTCCACTCCTTTTGGGAGAGTTTGTGTTATGATGGCACAAGGCTCATTTCGTCATCCATTCTCCTTGCCTTGCCCCTTGGATGCGTAGAAGCAACTGAAACTTTTGTTAAAAGATAATGTTCCCCCTTTCTTGAAGCCTCTAAAAATGAGAAATTGTATCTCACCTTTACGATTCCCACCTTATACACATGATTTTACCATTTCAATATTTTTAAGGTAATGTGTTATTCTGTTTATATCCTTGAAATTGTACATGTAGCTGATATGTCTTAATGTACTGTACCTTCATTGTTTCATGCATCATCTTTTATTTAGATCTCCACATCTAAAAACATTTTTTCATGTTTGAATAATTCATCGATAAATAGATTAATGTTTCTGAGGGAAGAAATCTCAGTCTCTTTTAAAGCAGCATGCCACTGAACATATATTAACAGGTAGAGATTCTTCCAGTATTCCCTCTTGCCAAAACTGTAAACATTCTGCTTAGCCTTTCTGAACTGTATGTCAATCTGTGATATCTGTTTCAAAAAGGAGAAGTTGCTGTTAATAAGGTGACCACTTATACCGCACTAAAGTGGAAACCCTTCCACTCAAACCATTTTACATGCAAATCATGCATAGAGAAATGTTAATCACTATAATTCAAAAGAAAAACAATATTTCTCAACCTTAAAAAGAGTAATTTTGACCAAATGACCACAAAGATTTCTCGGACTCTTGCTAACAAGGACTACTTCAAGATTTTTTCCTTCATATATCTTTAAACAAGATTGGCCACCTTTTCCAACTTGACAAGGTCAAATTTTGAAGTTTTCTTTGAAAAGGGAGTAGAAGTAAGTCATGCATATGGACCAATAATGGTTTGTTTTAACTAGCATTCAGTTATGGAAGTCTCCTTGAAGGCAACATTTGCCTTCAACATAGGCAGATCTTCTGGAAGGTGACATCCACCCTTAATCTGCCCTTATGTCATTAGTCAAAGTGCACAAAAGATATTTAAATGTCCAGCTGAAAATCTAAGGGCTAAAAGTATATGGATGTAGTAGGCATGAACGAAGATGCTTCAAACAACACTTCAACCAATGTGGGCTTCTTTCCACACATTTATCTTTGATAAGTGAAGATATATAAAGTTATGCATAAGGGAAGATCTTAGTATAAGATCTGGATGGGTAATTGTGGACCCTGCACACTTTTAGATATCTCCAATGCTTCTTGGTGTCTTGTATTGGTATCCTATGTTCCAGGTAGCTCAGAAAATCTGGGCAATATTTATTTTATAGACCCAGATTTAACTGCTCCTGTTTCAATACTGGAACAATCAAATATCACATTTTGTGCCATTTCCTAGGCTCAAAATATGCAACATATTTGGGTGAAGGAGAGTATATGATGACTATCGAAGGCGAGTAATATAAAACTTTGGGAATACTTTACCAATATTGGTAGACAGCCATTGGTAAACATTGATTTGGCATCCTAAAATATTCTTTAGGCATGATGCTATTTGATTGATGAAACTTTAAGGAGATCCAGCCCAAAGAAACTAGGATAAAGTATTTTATTTGGAACAAGTACATTTACCAAGTAAAGTGAATGGTTTTGGTTTGGCTGAGATTCTCTGGTTGCAGATAAATCAGAAGCAATGAATGTTAACAAATATCTTCAATTGAAGCTCAACTCCTGGTAACTGCATCCATCTATTTGTCTTAGTGAAAATATAGCACTTGCCTTTTTCGTTTTAATTTCCAGACCAGCTTGGGATTTTCTGGTATTCACCTATCTAAGTACTATCCAGGTGCAATCCTTCTTAGATTTTTGATGCAAATTAGGATTGGCAGGTAAACTTGTGTGTTATTTCATAATAAATTCCATTGACTTTTACCTGTTAGTAGGTTTCCCTTGTCTTCCTTCTTCACGTCAACATCCTTTCAGGTTGACTTGAAAACTTGAAATACTAATACCTTAAAATCTTATATCCCACCTTCCTATATAACATAAGATTTTGCTTGTCCATGCTAGAATCTGAGTCTTAATAGTAAGTGACAGAAATGAAATAATGGCAGAGACCTTAAACATCTCCAATTCATGAATTTCTCCTATATGTTCACTTAGATCACATTATCGACTGTTTTCTCCAGTTGCTGTATGATATGCATGATTTCAATCGTGATCCAGGATAGAGATGAGAAACAAAAGGAGCTGGAAATTTACAAACAGAAGAAGGCTGCTTCCAGTAACTTCTCTCACCAGGTTTTTAATAAAAGATTCTTTCCTATATATTTCTTTTAAATATCCAAATTTCTCTCAACATTTGCATGGCTTTGAAGAGAAGTGGATTAAAAAATAAATAAAAGGCTGCAAATTGACTTTTTATCACTCTAGGCCAGAATGTGCTATAAAGCTCTTAATTAATGCAACGGTTTGCTACAACAAACGTTTTTAATTTGTTCTCTAAAGCCAGCATTTATAGCTTAGCCTTTGGCTCTTGTTCTATTTTTGGTCCCTGCGATATAGATTACTGTGAAGATTGTCCTCTGTCCATATGTACACCAATTGTGCTTGACATATGGCCATACACAAGGAAAAAAAAGGAAACTACAACAACACATGATCATTTTTTAATATTTTGCATATAGACAGTGTCTCATTATCCTGGTGGCCTCTAAGTGTACCTTCAGGCCAGTTTGGATCTGATCTTTGATCCAACTAAACTAGTTTTATCCATATTAAGTGAAACAGTACCTGGCTCGGCTACAAATCATAGGCCACATGGGGATCTGGTGTTAATTCTCAGGTCTGGAAAAAATGTGTTTCAAAACATTAATGCTGCATCTATTGCCATTCTAATTACTTTTGTAACAAAAGTAATTTAGAACATCTTGTTCGAATTTATATCATTTCTTTTGCCAACTTCCTTAAGAACCCAATATGGAAGATGCAATCCATTATAATAAGAACAGATTTTGAGTCCAAAATGCATTGCAATTTTTATTTAGAACGGAGTCAAACAGTATCCTTTTAGTTCAGCATTTTGTTTGTTGTTTGTTTGTTAAATGTATATGTCACCCATCTGACTATCAACCAATCTTGCTACCAATTGCTAAGCATGATGACTGATGAAGAAACCTGGAAAATGTAATCACTATTTTCTAACAATCTGATAAATTCTAACAAAGAGTGTAATAAATTACCAAACTATGAATTTTAGAATGTTTAATTTTGCCATGCTAATTCAACTGCATTCACAAATTCGGGTAAATCTGAAGAGACCTAGATTTCAATTCCCAGAATGTTTAGCCAGTAGAAAATATTCAACTGAATTTTGATGACTGGATATTTGGGTAGTTGTAATCCCAAAAAAACTTAGAAACTTCAAGTTTGAATGATGCCTTGCGGTACTATGATGCAAACCTTCAGAGAAAGGTTGGAATAGCCCAATATAGGTGAGATTATGAAGGGCAATGGGGAAGGGTTTCCGTATTTGTATGAAAGCATAATGCAGACTGTGATTTAGCCAAGATGAGTGAATAACATTTTTGTTGCCCTATGGCAGCCACATCTTCTATTTTAAAAAAAAACTCTACCTTATCTAGGCTACAAAAATCAAGATGACTACTAGATGGTAGCAAAGAGCCCTACTGTAAAGGTTAGCCACAGTTCAGGAATTGTATAATTAAACATAAGTTTGATAGGCTTAGTTTGATAACACTTAGGTCTTTTTTGCCCCACACTACCCCCATTTTTGTAAGGTTTGATTTATTCTTTATGAAAAAGAAAATAGATGAGTTACTCCTGATGGGGCCTTAGACCAGTTATACAGTAATTCCTTTGTTTTCTCCAGAAGTATGTATGTATGTATGCATGCATGCATGCATTCCACTGACTTTTTATAATGCAATCTGGATGAAAAGAGAGTTTCAGGAATCTGAAATGGGGCTACTCGTCTTTGCAATAATCCACAAATTAAAAAAAACCTCCGGCTGAGCATTCTGTATTTGGAGTTTTCATATTAGACATTATCTCAGCTCCAGAGATGCTGAAATATTCTGGAGATGCTGCTCAGGGGACAGTATATGCACAAATATTATTTCCTTCTCATATATATTTCTGAAAAACTAAGTGGTCCTTCAGACATCCTGGGACTAGCATAGATGGAAGCAAAAAGATAGGTAAGTGGCTCCTGTTGATGAAATCTGATCAGCTGTTCTGTGCCCATTGTATTTGGCGCTGGGAGATAGAATAAGGAAAACAAGACACATTTGGAAGAATTTTTCCATTCAGCTCTCACGCACATGCACACTTAAAAGTTTGTTTATTCATTCTAGAAACAGACTTCCTTTAGGGGGGAAAATAAACACACAGAAGGACTCGGGGCAAGAGGTACATTTTGTATATAGCTTTAGTGAAAACATGTTTTTCTTGTTAACACCTTGTTATAACCTAAAATCACAATACTGAAAAACTGTGAAGAAGGCTGCATGGAAAGACATGTCAGATGAGGAAAGAAATTTATCAATGCTATTCTTTCCCATGTAGCTACAAATCATGTATCATTCATCTAGTTGGCAAACCAAACAAGGCTTACCTTCTTTTTTATTCCTTATAATGTTGAACAAAGACATAAAATAGTAAATAAGTCAAGCTTGGAGAGACAGCAGTCTTCTGCAGACTTGTTTGAGAATAAAATCCAACATAACACATTTTGGTTTTATTTATTTATGTATTAGATTTCTACCTACTGCAATCAATACATTCTAGGCAGTTAGTAAAAGCAACAAACAATACTGTAAAGCTAAACCAGAATATTTTTTTGTATAAACCGACAACTATGCTTTATAAAGCTTGGTTTGTAAATTACTGGGTTATGTGAAACAGATCAAATGAAACTTATTCAATAAACCTTACTTAAACAAACTATTGCTTGGTACAATGTATGGGTGTTCATGTTGCTTCTAAAACATATGGATGCTATGGATGCTATGCATTAATTGCAAAAGCCAAATTTAAGCCCAACTATAAGTTCTACAAGTAATTTGTGGTTTGATTTTAGGAAGGGAAAAATTGCTCCTCCTCCGAATGAAGCTGTTTATTGATCAGAGGTGACATGAATTAAGTAGATTTCAGGAATAAGGTCTGCAGATATATAAGCATGCATCTTTATATATAGATATAGATATATAAGCATGCACCTAGTCCTATTAGATCTCTCAGCGGCTTTTGATACCATCGACCATGGTATCTTGCTGCAGCGGTTAGGGGGATTGGGGGTGGGGGGCACCGTTTTGCGGTGGTTCTCCTCCTTCCTCTCTGACCGCTCGCAGATGGTGTTGACGGGGGG
>JANHFL010001265.1:65629-80785 GCA_032468155.1 Oxyrhabdium leporinum
GGGAGGGAGGGAGAGGTGCAGGGGATGGGATGGGGAGAGGGAGAGGGAGGGAGGGAGGAAAAGAGAGAGAGAGAAAGAGAGAGAGAGAGAAAGAGAGAGAGAGAGAGCAGTCCAGTTGACCGAGCCAAAAGCAATTATCCTTTTTAGAAAGGGTCATGGCCCCACAGGAAAAAAACATGCTGTATAATAAGTTTTTTGTTTCATTTTTCAGGTATCTTCTCTTATTTGAGTATGCATAACTTCATTATATCAACCTCATGAACAGGTAGTATGCATATTTAAATATAACTGTGCATTTTCATGATATTAGGTTCCCCAAGTAAAACAAAATACAGTGGATTCACTATGCAATACTTGTAAATTAGCAGTATGATGCTGATGGACACTTATGGCATCTGCCAGACTTCTTGCCCCAATCTGAATTATAGTAGACTATTTTAAGAAAAAAATAAAATATAATAAATTGGAAATCATTGTGCCATAAAGCAGTATTAATCATCTAGATATCACATCTTCTTTTTCAACAACATCTCTGGGGGATATACTTAAACTTCCCTGGGGGGGGGGGAGGAATCTGTGGCTAAAATTCAGTGCACGTCTTTTAGTACCAGGCCTAGAACAAAGACAAAGACAAAGATACATAGACAGTATGTAGCATTCTGAAAAGATGTTTTTGGTAAACAGTTTTGTGATTAACTGTTCCAAAAAATGATAGGATTTGGCAAGCTGCTCTTCCAGAGCAGGCAAGAGCCGCGGTGGCGTAGTGGTCAGAGTGCAGTACTGCAGCTACTTCTGTTTACTGTTGACTGCCTGCAATTTGGCAATTCAAATGTCACCAGGCTCAAGTTTGACTCAGCCTTCCATCCTTCCGAGGTGGGTAAAATGAGAACCCAGATTGTTGGCGGCAATATGCTGACTCTGTAAACCTCTTAGAGAGGGCTGAAAAGCACTATGAAGTGATATATAAGTCTAAGTGCTATTGCTACTGGTATTGCTATTTTGTGGAATTACCCACATATTGTGGAATATGTTCTCAAAACCATAGCTTTAGAAAATACAAATTTATTCTGTTCCTCACCCTGGTCAAGAACCTTTATTCTGAACAGACCAAAGGAAGCATCTGTGGCATGCAATTGTTATAAAATACCTTGCATTCCTGCATATTGGCTTAGTTTGTTAAACAAACTGGAAACCACACAGCTTTTTATTGGACATAACTTTCATATTAATTTAGCAACAAAAAAGTGACAAGTAAATCTTTCTGAAATCCCAGTTGAAAAAATATAGAACTATGTAGAACAAGTTATTTCTCTCTTATCTTAAGACTGTCACAGTAATTTAGTCTTAGAAAACATCTTGCTTTATTTCATAATTTTTAAAATCTCAAAAATTTTTGGAATCCAAAAGGAAAGAAGAACTAACAGAGCACCAAATCATGAATCAGATTTATCCTCTCAAAATTCCTCCTCAAAAAACAGCATGGGCATTCTGATAATGCTTCAGGGCAAGTTATTTAATGGAAAGACCACTTAAATAATTCCTAAGAATATGAAAGCATTAAAGAGAACCATGACTACTTCCGTGGACTTATCTCTTATGGCCCTTATCTTCTTATGGCCCTTATCTTTATCTCAGTCAAGATTGCCCTCTAGTAAATCAAATATAACTCCTGATTCTCCAAATCACAGCTCAACAGTGCAAATCCATGAATGCAGGTCCTCATTTAAGCATGAAAGTGGCCAGTTAGGGAACAGTCTATCTCTATTTCCAGCTGCATTGGCAACAAGTCAGAATAAACTATATTTCAGGAAATGGGGGAGTTCAAATGAGCAGCTGATATCTTGCTGTGTTTTACATTCTTGTAGATTAAGCTTTTCCTTCCTTACCGCATCACGTGGAAGTGTATGCCTTGTCTGCCAACAGTTCTGTGCACCTGCAGATTGTTATCATGTGGGTGACAAAAGAAACACCTGGGCTGGAAAGCTGAGGGAGTACCCAGAGTTCAGACAGGTGTTACCATCTGTGGAATGAGTGTCATCTGACTGCAGCCAGTGAAACCTGAAACCATTGGAAAGTACTGTTAGAGCGTCAGCTGCAGAGTTTTAATGTGAGGATTATATCATGACCTTTAAGATAATATGTTTTCACTTCTACCTCCAAAAGTCTCCTATGGTTTAGAAGAAATTAAAAATAGGATTGTTTGAAGCTTAGTTTGATCAAACCTACAGTAAAAACTATTGAAACTAATTATACAAGTTAATCATTAAGAAGATCCCACTGATGTTAATAGGAGCACATTGAGTATACGATGGTGCATCTTGTTTCAAGCTTTTCCATTAGAAGCTCAGATGATTATGGCCAGAAATATGTCTTTTCTCTTTCTCTTTCTCCAGGTCTTTCTCCAGGTGTGCCAGTGACATCACTTTTTGAAAAACACCTAAATGTGACATGATAAAATCTAGAATAAATTGCTATAATCTGTAATCAGGAGTGAAGAATAAAGATCATATTATAAACAGTTGGAAAGAGTGACTTTGGCTTTAACAGTTTATTACCTGATAAAAGTGAAGGAAAGTGAACATAAGCCTTAACCAAGTTTTAATTTATCAGAAATTTTCATCCCATATTTTTTTTCCTAAAAGGAGCCCGAGTCCATGATTAGAAGATAATCCAGTTGGCTCAAAAACACTTGCTTTTATTTATGATCAAATCCTAGTCTTGAACTTGAAATTTGAAGTGAATGAAAGTAAAAGATTTGAAATTCTTTCACCGACTGTCATTTTAATCTGATATTCTTCAAATTCCTTATTGAGATTCTTCCCACAACCGCTACCACCACCCCTATTGCAATGTGGTTTATTTAGTTTTCATTTTCAGCATAACAAAATGTTCTACCCATTTCCCCTTCCTCTCCTCTACTTCCTTTCTTGTCCGGATTTCTCTTTATTCTGCAATATGCCATTCAGAGCGATAGTAAAATAAATAACTCAATGCATAAGCCACTTTATGAGTTTCTGGCTGAGATGAAATCGGAATTAAGAACATCCTACTTCACAAATCATATTGTCTATCACCACTGTGTTCATAAATGATAAAACAAGACCACGTTGTGCTTCAGCCATGATGGAATGCTCACACACAATTACCAGAGCACAGGGGCAGGATATAGCTCCATATTGTAATATATAAATTCCAGCTGTTTGCTATTGGAAAATTAGCAGCTCACTAGCTGAAATGAAATATGCACTTCATTACAGAACAGAGAACAAAAGAAAGGGATAATTTAACTAAGCATTTTATGTCAGCTTGCATGAAGACTACTCTGAGAAAGCTTGGTTTTAAAGTACAGTAGCAATAGATTTTTGTAGACAGCTGGTAGGCACTCTTACATGAGAGGTTTGAAAAACATTATCACACCAATCAGATAATTTGGAAATAAGGCATATTTTTAAATACTTCCTTTGGGTATTCACTTTAGTAAAAATTAAGAGTCTATTCCATGTTTCTAGAGCAGACTATCTGCTACTGGACTAATATATGGATCCAGCTACATTAACTATATAATTATTATTACACAGTAGGGACTCAGTTGGAATAGAATTCTCTATTTACTATGCTATAATTTCACAGATGTTTTTTTTTCAAAAAGGCAATCAGTATCCTTGATATATATTTTCAGGATACAGTGTGATTTGTTGGCAGAATCTCTATCAAAATTGTAAGCTAACTTTGTGGAGTGAGAATCATAACCGACTATTTAAAAAAACAGTTATAGATGCATTTCTCCAGAGGAAAACTTCTCCATCCCAATATTGATGATGGAACATATCTTTTTAGAATCATTTTAATTAGAAGAGCCCCTAACCATAGGTTGTATAAATTCTGGGTTCTCCAGAACATTAGGCAAAATGTTAGAAAAAAAAATATGAAAAAAGAATTTTAAAAATTAGCCTTGATATTTTTAGTTTCAAATTAGTCTTGATTTAGTGAACTGAATGCAGAGCACTTTATATTGTGGCAGGATCTAATCATCTCCAAACTTGTTCAATATAGTTATGTTTGCGGGTAAAAGTTTGTTCTCCAAGCTTATGGGTTGGTTTCTGAACATTTTGCTACCAAGCTAGGTAACATCTTCAGTGGAATTTAGGGGGTGTCAGTGGTTCTTCTGTTATAAAGGCTTCAGGTGTGTATGTGTCAAGTGAAGGTCTGCTGTGGGTCAGCAATGAGTCTTGTGATGGATCTTGTGATAAGGAGATTACATCAGGTCAGGTGAACTGCAGATGGAATTTGTGTGGGTTGGTTGAGGTTGTGTGGGTTGGCTAAGGGTTGGGGCTGCCTCTGATTGGCTGTGTGGTTGATTTGGATTCTGAGGAATTTGTAGTTTGGTTTTACGTCAATGTGTCTGTTGATGGAATTGCTTGTGGAGTGCCAGGCTTTGATGAACTCATGCGCATGGTGGGTGGTAGCATGGCTGATAAGTTTTGTGTTGTTCCAATTGAACTGGTGCTGTTTGGTGTTGGTGTGAGTAGAGATTAAGGATTTTGGATTGTGGCATTTGACTGCCAGCCAGTATTTGTGGATACTGGTTTTTAATTGATGTGATATTTGTCCCACATTTCTTAGAATTCTTGCCTTATGTCAGGAATTATTAATCTTTTAGAGTCATAAGGGATTCTCACAAAATGGCACCCATGGATCTTAATAATGATATATTTTTTTCTACCAGAAGGCAAACTGGTGATGTTATTTACACCATGCCTCCCAAGATAGTCTCTGCCGTATTGGCTTATCCTAGCCTTTTTCCTAAATAGGTAGACATACTTCCAAGCAAAGAACATAAATAGGGCCACTCCATAATTTTTGCTTTCTGTGAATGTTTGGAAATAAATGTGATACTTGGGGATGATGTTTTGTTTTCCAGAAAGCAACCTTTTCGCTTTAAAAATTCAAAAAATAATCTGCAAAGATTAAACATAAAAGTCAGATGGGGCAGAGGGCCTAGTAGGTCCCAAGGGAGATTTGCCAGGCATATTAGTTGCCTTATTTTGTATGTGAATTTATGCCATAGAATTGCACATTCTCAGTAGATCCTTGTATATGGATAGAGTATCTTAGAGTATCTAAATCCAATCTTTGCTCAGTGCTGAATTTATGTGTGACAGAATATTCAATACCTTCTTGAATGTATCTGAGTTCAAGGAAGCTTGTCATCTCTCCCACTAACTAGTTCCAGACAAATTTCTTTTACCTTTATTATTGTAAAGGCATGCATTTCAAAGCATTTCTCCAGTAACTCCCAATAAATATAGGAAAATATAAACTCCCAATAAATATAGGAAAAAGCTTCATTTTACTAACCCATCATTGAAACAGAAAGTAACTTCCAAATGGTTTAGGACAGGGGTCCCTAACCCCTGGGCCATGGCCCACTACTGGGCTGTGAACTGCTTGAAACAAGGCCATGAAGCACTGGGCGAGTGTATGTGTGCATTCCCATTTGCACAAGCAGTGGGGAAGCTTGTGCATGCTCCATTTGCAAGAGTGGCAGGTGCACGTGCCCACCTCTCACACAAATGGAGCTGTCCACATGCATGCTTGCCAGCCTCTCACACGGTACCATACCCTCCCCCCCCACCAGTCCATGAAGCCGGAAAGATTGGGGAACTCTGGTCTTTGGAACAAGATAGTAATGAACATCTGTATGCTAATCTTTGCAAATGACCTTTACCTGGCTTACCTCATTAACCTGGATGCAACATTTTACCTTTAAGTTACAGATTCTAAATGAATTTTCATTTCATTTGGTATTTCAGCATTTCCCAACTTGGTGCTCTGCGGATGTTGAAAATCTTTGGTGGAATTAGTGGGAGCAGAACCTGTAGTCATCTGCAGATTGGCCACTGTCAGAAGCTGATTGTTTTTCAAATACCATAAATTATAGAATATCACAAGTATACTAGCAACACATTTTTGTGGCTGTCTATAAAAAAAAAAGTGGGGCCTATTTTTGTATCTAAGCATTTTTAGGCATTTTATAGATGTCTGCTAGATATTCTCTGGATTCTTTTATTCATCTTAGCTTTTAAACTGAGGAATCCCACAGAACCTGTTCTCTGTTCTGAGGTCAGCCACCTAATTTATTTACTTTCAAGCCAGCAAAGATTAATTTCCTAACATAGAAAGGATTTGCAGCTCACTAAGTCAATATGATATTACCCTCCTGGTCAACAGAGACACATGGAAAGGAAACCCAGAAAATATAAGGCCACCAGAGAGGGTGATTTTGGTAGTCTCATCAGTATTTCTATCTAGATGTTATTTTTCACAAAGCTGTGTTTGACCTGATGAATGTCTTCATTCAAAGAGATTAAAACCAAAAGTTCAGAAATTAAGATTGTTCCTGTAGTCTGCAACTATATTTGCAAACAAATTTCTTGTTTCTTTGTGCTTTTAAAAGCATCCCTCAATAAATCTATCCCTATATCAGGGCAGTTTTGCAGAGTTTCCATCCCGTATAATTGACGTACAATTTATTGTACAAAACATGCCTTAACAGAGCAGTTTCCATCAATATAAGCATTAGCTATACTGACTTGGCAGCAGCTAACCAAGGATTCCATCAGGATTACTTCCTTTCATGGCAGTGATGTGTATTAAATCTGAGTCCTTCTGAATAAGAGGCTAAATTAAGGGGCAGTAGCTAATAAAACTTGGTTGATCTTGGAACTTAGGGGGAAGTTCAGGCCTTCCATATTGCAAGACGTGAACTAGACCTGTATCTAGATGGAAGACTGAGAAATACTGGGGTTGTATACTATACTGAGAGGTTGAAAATAAAATCCTGGAAGGAGGCATTGCAGATATTAATTAAAGCAATTTATTGTACTAACTGCCCATAAATCTTAGTCTTAGACGACAAAAAACAACCCATATGTGCAATTACTACATGTTTGCTGAATGTTGATGCACTCCATGCACACCATCACAAATAAGTAAAGAATACTGATTGCCAGAATATACTGCATTGTAAGATTTTTTTTGGCTGTACTTGGAGTGATAACTTTGTTCCTTTGTTAAAAACAATTCCAGACAAAAGACATGCAGACTTTTACAGATGTCTATATCCCATTCAAAATATACCCCAAAGAAACAGAGACAGTGGACATATGCCAAATAAGGAATGAGAGTTATAATGTTTTATAGGAGCAATAGATAAAATTAGTCCTGATTAAGAAAAGCCATGATGTAGGCTTTTAGATGAACTAAAAAGCTAAACACAGAGCAAGATTAGAAAGTTGAATCAAATTGGCCTACCATAGAGCCAGCTGAAGGATGAGTCTATGTTGTCTCATAAGGGAAGGACAAAAATCATAGGAAGGTGATGGCTCACATGGTTAGAATGCTGGGCTGACAATCTGCAAGCCCATGTTCAAAACCCAAGTACTGCTGAGTGATGGGGTGAGCACCTGTCATGTCTCCATCTCCTGTTCACTTAACAGTTCAAAAGCATGCAAATGTGAGTAGATAAATAGGTATAACTCTGGTTGGCACATTATGAAAGGAGCACCAGCTGGGGGTCCCCTGGGTAACAGTGATGGCATCAACTAATCCGTTTAACCTGGAAGCACCTTGGTGCTTCTGACACAAAACAGCAGCAGGACAAAATCAAGGTAAGCAAAGGTTCCTCATTTCAGCAGCGAATTCTCTAAATAAAATTCTCTAAATAAATAAATGTATTGCAATGATTCTCATATTGCTGCCAAGAATGTTTACCTGGAATTCAACTCTACTTAAAAGAGTTTACCACTAAGCAACAGTCACCCTTATTACTCATTACCTAATACTTTTAACCAGCAACACCAAGAGTTGGTTTTCAGCACAGAAAGGAGGGAAGGGAGGAAGAAAATCCAAATCATAAAGAAAAAGAAGGCTCTGGTATACTTCAACTATTTCCTTGAAAAACAGAGGGAAAAGGCTCAGGTGGAGAAACTTGTTCTATTTACTGGAAAATGAACTTTTATTGTTTTCCTTATTGCAGAGAGTCTGAGTAATTTTCATGTCATGTCATTTAGCAGCATACAGTAAGCATAGGGGATGGTAGTCCTCTAATTGATGTTGACCTTCCAGAGTCTGTCATTCTTGGCTCTACTCTCCAAGAATATTAGAAACTGGGTCTGTGATTACTTAAACCAAGTAAAAAGACAAAAGGTGGATGGAGGTGCCGCTTCATGGATCAGAAAAGTCCATGGCACTTCTTTTGTAAAAATAATTATAAGATGCTCTTAAACTTTCAACATGCTCTCAACTCCAATCTTCTCCCTACTGAAAATGAAAAGTTTAACAGGGTGATGCATTTTCTGAACATAGCCAGGCAATATGAAAAATATCAAAAGCAAATGCTGGATTATGGCAAAAATTGATATAATCCTTATTCAAGAAGGTGAACTGGATATAAAAATAGGAAATGAGTATAGTTGTATTTTTATCTGTGCTTGATATGCCAGCAGAATGTAGACATCTGCTGTTTATATAGGGGAAGTAACATATACAGGAGAGATGACAGGATATTCATTCTCTATGAATATTTCTATTTTCCCTTTAACGCCATCCGCTGGCTACAGTAGATTCTCTGACTTAATTATGTCCTATGTAATCATTCTTTTATTTATCCTGACTGTCTCGCAAATCAGCCTCATTCTAGATCGGGGTGTCAAACTGGCGGTCTGTGGAGCAGATGTGTCACATACAGGCCATGCCCACACCAGCTCTGCAAATGGGAAAAATGTCACAAAATGTCACGTGAGAGCAAGTGATGCCGTGAGTTTGACACCTGTGTTCTAGATTCTAGTTTTATAAGACAAGGAAAATAATGCTGTCCTATCTGCTATATTTTTCAGTTATTTCAGTAGGAAAATTAAGAAGTTGTCAACTTCAAGAATAAAAAAAGTGATGAACAACGAGCTTTGATTGCTATTTTTGTTTTTACTAAACCAAATTTATTCTTTCCACAATAATAAAAGGAACATTTTAAATGCAAACTTCATATATCAAACCATTTTTTCCTCATTCAGCTGCATGTTCATTTGTGCTTCTTGGGGATGGAAGAACCAGAGTCTTGAAACTGTTCAATAGCTTTAAAGGAGCAAGTTTATTTTAGGAAGGTGAATGCTGCTGCTGATTTTACCATGATGTCTTTTTTAGCTTTGTTCTAGATTCTTTTTCCTAAAGTCTCTATGATCCACAGCAAATTTTAAAGTCCCTCTGTGAGAATGAACAAAAGATCTCTTGAGTCTTTGTGAAAAGGGTCATTTAGGCACCTCATTTATTCCAGATTCCTGGAAGGAAAAACAAAGAACAAGATGTTGGCTTTTGTAAGGAGGGAAAAAAAAGTTTACAGTATCTGCATTTAATCAAAACATGCAAAACAATCTCCAGATACTGTCTGGCAACAAATTTAAGATTTGCAGACCTGAAATGTTCGTTTGTTTGGCTATAAATATTACAGTGATGAAAGACAGTCCTTATTCTGTCTTCCCACCCCTTCATGGTTGATAGGGAAGCTAGGTTTTATGTGTTTGCTCAGGAATCCATTAGATTTAACCTTTCCAGTAGGATTGCAAAGACAAGTGATAAATTGTCATATATTGGTTTAGGAGGCGAACTGTTAGGGCTCCTGGCATTTAATTCCTGGTCTGGAAAAGATTTAGGTGCATTTAATTAAAGACTATAACTTGCAAGAGATAATTTATGCCCTACTTTTTTTCCTCTTCCTCTTTCCTTGGATCTTCTACTGCATCATTCCCTAATTTGGCATACTATACATGTAGAAAATATAAAGTCATCATATCTTCAAAAAGTCTACTATATGTTCTCTAATTACTAGCCATCTTATTGTAGGCAACTTCTTGTGGAATCAATTGAACTCATACTATTAATAATATACTTGAGTAGGGAGACAGAAGGTAAGCAAGTGATAAAAAGAAAATGTTTTGGAGAGGGGAAAACTAGTCAGGAAAAGATAACACTTGCTTCCAAAAAGAGGTATACAATCAGGATGACAGTTAGAAATTATTAAGCATTAATGTAGTACATACTGAGTAAGCAGAGGGAAGACTCTGAAAATAGAGAGGTTGAATTCAGGATCTTTGATTCATAGTTGCCAGAGAGCATTGATTCAATGAAAACTTAGTTGAATCTTTTAGATAAGGCACTGTAAGAATACCTCCCTTCCCTATAAATGTTTAGGTGGATCAGTGATTAAAAATGAATGTAGTAACCATTGAGAATTTCAGGTGAATACTGCCCTGTCTGGACTGTTCATACCTGAGTTTCATATTAAACCCACTCTGCCAGGCAATATATTATTTTCTAAATGCTCACAAAATGTTGTTTGGTATTGACATCAAACTAATTGATCCATGGTTGTTTTGGTCCTCTTTTCCCCCTTTATTGAAGATAGCAACAACATTTGCCCTTTTCCATGAATTGGCACTATGACTATTTTCCATGATTTTTCAAAGATTAGAGGGCTCTGAAATAATAGTTGCAAGCTCCTTCAAGACACTCAGATCTAACTGGCTTAGTCTTGAACTCTTAAGCTACTTCAAGGTAGCCAGGTGGCCCTTAACTATTTACTTAGGATTCTACTTTTGTCAGATGTTTTGCTTAAGTACAGTTGAACAGTCTTTTGGGGGAAAAAGACTGAAGCAAAGTAAGAGTTCATGAGTTCTGCCTCTTCACTACCACCTTGTTACAATCCTACATTCATTTTCTTTCTTTCTGCAGATAATACCTACCTTCTGGAGTTCTATTTAGTCTAAAGTTATCAATGCATCCACAATGATTTAAGAAACAGTTCGATCCTCTTTCTCTCTTCCATTGCAGTGATGGCAATTGTACTTCAAATATTTTATTTTTGAGAATTTGCAACTTAAACTCCCTTTGAACTAAGTATTTTTGTTTATCGAAATCTCACCTAGTACTTTTCTAGGTCTGGAAAATTGGCTGTCGTAAATTATAATGTGCATATATGAATATGAATCTATTTGTCTTTTTGTAGTATCTTCAGCTCCATGTGATATGATACTTCTTCCCAAAGTTTTTACTGCTTGAATCTTTTCAACCAGTTCTTCCTTATTGATTAAAATCAGGTCCACAAAATATAATCCCTTGATTCTTCTTCAACATTCTGGAAAATGAAATTGCCAGCAAATCTTTGTGGAATTTGGCAGACTCTGGAGTCTTAGCTGATTGGGTTTTCCAACAGATGAATGAATGGATTGGTGAAATAAAATTTGAACTCAAAATCTTTGTTTCATGCTCAAGCTCTTGATTACATAATCAATTTGAACAGCAATTACAGCTTAACTATATATGTTGTGTTTCTCTCTCTTTTACTCTCGCAATATCCACAGCATCTTAATTTCTGGGATACATTAGTTCAGTTTTCAACCTCAAAGAAAACATTTGGTTTCCTTCTGAACAGATTGACACTGTAATCATGTAAGTCATTTTTCTCCAGTCTGGCATCATCCAGATGTACTAGGATTACAACTTTCAGGAATTCCAACAGAGGACAATAGCTGGAAGAAAAGTAATCTATACACTGACTGTGAATACATTGCATTGAATTTAGTTCTGCATAAAGTTTGCTATAAAAATCTTTAAACCACAGGGCTTGAGCCAAATTTAAGATATGAAACAGCTTGGTATAAAGCTCACTTCAAAGAACTAATGCAAAATGATAACACAAATGGTAGGAGTGCTCCAAATAAAACTTATATTTGCATTTGAAAAAGCCACCTTTAATATTCCGAGAGACAATTCAGTTCTCCAGTCTTGAATAAGGAGTAAATGTAAGTTTTCCACATGATCTAGGGTCTGAAGGAACACTGCATATATATTAAGGTCATCTTTAGTGGCTTTCCAAAAATGGGTCTAAGCAACTTGCCACAGTCAACTCGCCATGGAAAACATGGCACAGCCAACTTGGCACAGGACAAATTGCCATGGGACAACTTGCTGTGGGACGAAAGTTAAATAATATCAAAGAAATAGTGGAATAAAATCATTAAAGAAAGGATGCAAAAGGAGGGACAAAATAAAATGTGAATGACAAAAGTTAGAACAATTGATCAGTGGAACAACTTGCCTCCAGAGGTTGTGAATGCTCCAACACTGGAAGTTTTTAAGAAGAGATTGGACAACCATTTGTCTGAAATGATATAGGGCTTCCTGCTTGAGCAGGGGGATAGACTAGAATACCTCCAAGACCTTCAACTCTGTTATTCTCTTATGCATTTTTTTCTGCGAGAAGCACACTTTTCAGAGAATGGGCAAGCCAACAAAAGGTACACTTATATTCACTGAATTAATCAGTGCCAATTACCAGTAGGTACCCCTTTTATAAATTGTATACCTATCGGCGTATCAATTCTCTCTCGTAAATAGAAGTTCCTAAGTAGACAATCATATAATATCTCCCTCCTTCCAGAAGGAACTCCACTGAGAAGACAAAGCAACAAAACCAAACTGGATAAAGATGAGGAAAAGTTAAGAGTTAACCTGAAAGAAAAGAGAGGTTTAAGTGCTTTAACAAGAAGAAAACAAGCAAGAAAGTGCAGTCAGCTACACTTTGCAATAACGTTTTCAATTATTTGTGCCTCTCACTCATTCCTGGTAGTTTTTCATACAAAACCAATTTAAAATGCTCTCCCGTATTAAAAATAATTAGGGGGGGGGGGGGAGAAGAACTCTCTTGAATAAATATCGAACGCTGATCAGTAAAGGTACTCCTTGACTTTGTTTAGTTACAACGGCACTGAAATAAATGACATACAACCGATTCCTCATTCTTGTAACCAATGGGAGCTGCCATTTGTGACTTTCCCAGCAGCGTCCGATAAGAAAAGTCAATGGGAAAAGTGGGATTCGTTGAACCAAATGTGTGATTCACTTAGCTGCAGTGATTTGTTTAACAATTGTGGCAAAAAGGTTGTAAAAGTTGGATGCCACTTGCTTAACAACAAAATTCTGATCCCAGTTGTGGTCATAGGTCCAGGACCATCTGTATTAGTTATAGTACAGACGAATATTAGTTATAATTTCCAAACTGTTTGCACTTTATTAGGACCCAGGGCCTGAGCTTCTGGGAAAATACAATGTAAGTCCAGTTTTGTAAGATGTGTGCATGTTTGCAAGTAAATAGAAACAGGAAGAGAGAGAGTATCACATGCTTTGAGCCGCACACAACCAAGAGTAGGATTTCTCTTTTCAAAACCCCTAGAAAGTCTGCAGGTACAATTTTAGAGCCTGTCAAATTTTTCAACTTTCAATTTCCAAACATTAGGGGTACTCAAAATTTGTGACATGTTTTGGGTTATTGTAAAGATATTTTGGTTACTTTAATATAATTAAATGCGTTTGGTAGTAATTAAATATCATAACTTTTTAACATCTTGTTTCATTTGCATACAATACAACTAGATTGTCTAAAAATATTCTACTCCAATTTTCACAGGGTAACTTAAATCTTGCCCAATTTAAAGAAAATACTGGTAAAAGCACTCAGTTCAGACCCTGAATGAGAACGAAAACTCTTTCATACTTTTTTTTTTTAATTCAACCAGATTTTGAGTTATAGCAAGATGAGAAGAGAGAAAGAGGAAAAGATAGACAGAATTGGCTCTGGCCCTACTTACATGCACCCGACTCAAAATTTGACTCTTAGGTAAATGTATGTGAGCAGAAAATGAAAGGGATTCACAGTATATGAAAATATGGAAGCAACTATATGCTATATACATTTAAAAAATAAAAATATAAACTTTATAGACAATGATACCAAAATTACCGATTGTGCCCAAAATCCAAGTTATAATTTACATTATATGGATTCAGATACTGTCCTAAACTATACTCACTTTGTTTGGTTTAGATATCATGTGTTGCATGAACAAACCATGGTTTGTAAATCACAGCTTACAATTTAACTTAGCCAGAAGTGATCCATACCATAACCTCTAATAATGTACCGGTATGGTTTAGAATGATTAATAAACCTGTGATTGGAAAGGCTCACTATTGAAATATTTTGAATATAGGTACTCACAAAGTAGAAAATTAAATTGGTACTGTGGTTAAAGTGTAGTAGGAGGTTGCTGGATGCATTCACATGCCACAGTTCTGTGGGACTGATTTAACTATGGTTTATTGAGCTTGGTATACAAAGCAGAATGGTGGGTTTCATGCTAAATCAAAACTAAACGAACTACATTACTATGTGGTTTATAGTTTGTTTCTTTATTACAGACTTTGACCAGCTTTACAAAATTGAAAAAGGAAATAGATTACTACAGAAAACCCATTACCAGAAAGAAAAAAAAAGTCGTAAAATAACAGAGCAATACCTTGTGACTTAGCAACGTTATATGCCTCCAGCATTCAGTATTTAGACTTAACATACTCCACCTAATTTATCAACAAGAGGTTTCTCCCAAAATAAAATACACAGCAGAAACTCTAAATAAATTATAAATAATGGTTGAACACTTCTCATGCGGCAGAGTTGACAACACTGTCATCATGAAAGCTGCAAAAAGCAACCCCAAAAAAAGAAATTCTACTCATGTTTCATTAAATGTAGCATACTACTATTATTTGACAGTACTTTTAAACTTCTTTATTTATTCAACTATATAGCCATCTCACATCTGTGGCTCTGGGTAACTTACAATTAAAACACCCTCAATTAAAACAGGCTGCATAAACAGAGGGATAGAATCAAAATCACGTGAAATGCCTCACTTGGAATACTACATCCAGTTTTGGCCGCCACGATATAAAAAAGATGTTGAGATTCTAGAAAAAAATGTGCAGAGAAGAGGAACAAAGATAATTAGGGGACCCGAGGCTAAAAGATATGAAGAATGGTTGCTGGAACTGGGTATGTCTACTTTAATGAAAAGAGGGAGTAGGGGTGACATGATGGCAGTCTTCCAATATCTAAGGGGTTGCCACAAAGAAGAGGGAATCAGGCTATTCTCCAAAGCACCTGAAGGCAGAACGAGAAGCAATGGAGGGAAACTAATCAAGGAGAGAAGCAACCTAGAACTAAGGAGAAATTTCCTGACAGTTAGAACAATTAATCAGTGGAAC
>JANHFL010001265.1:80885-103873 GCA_032468155.1 Oxyrhabdium leporinum
GCTTTATAGAGTGGTATTAGTACCTCCCTTGATCTTGACTGTATCCCTCTGTTAATGCAACTTAGGATTGCATTGGCTTTTTGGGCTGCCGCTGCACATTGTTGGCATATATTTAGCTGGTTGTCCACTAAAACTCCAAGATTCCTCTCACAGTTACTCCTCTTAAGCCTGGTTTCAAGCCTGTGATAAAGAAGCTCTCCTATTATCTCTTTTTTTAAAGTTGAAAACAATATGGCACTTTTTGCCAACTTCCTACCTCTCTTACAGACCTTCTTCAAAAAGTCTGTGAGATTGTATTATGACATAATCATTCCAGGAAAAACTAAAAGAGATACAACATGTTGTAAATAGCTCAGTGCTCTTGCGATTACCACATTGTCAATATATAAAGTAAGTTTATCCTAAACGTATTTCGCCACTACCGGAATCGAAAGTTCAGCAGTAGAAGATTCTCTTCAAGTTGGAGCTGATTTTACCTGATCTTCACATTAGTAGCTGCTTTGCAAAGGCAAACCATAAGTAGTTTTTCAAACTGGCCTTTCAAACTGGGAAGCTGATGTTCGTCTCCCGGTCCCTCCTGCCTGTCACTTCATTAACATTTCAGATGTTTATAAATAAGACGATCTGGTTAGCTTTTAGTTTTGGTCTCCAGGGAAGCTGCTCTCTGAAGCACTTAAGAAGTTTAGGAAAACGTTGCTCTGTAATAAATTCCACTATTCTTATTTTTTTTTCCTCCTGAGTTCTGTTAACCAGTTGATTATGGAATTCATAGAATTTGTTTCCATAACAATCTCAGGATAAATATTTGCAAATAACCCAAAGAAGAATGCAATGACCATATTATTATTATTATTTTTTTTTGGGGGGGGGGGAGAAATGGAACTTTATCCACCCAAGCTGAAGAAGCTGATTCTGAACTACAGATTGCCACTGTAAGTATTTAGGTTGTGTATTCATACCTTTTCTCATCTGATTGCTTCTAAGTAGATGAATTGGAACACAGCTTTGGGGTAGGAGTTGACCCTGTGCATGCTGATCACAAAATTGGCTATCGTAGTTTAACTGAGACCACACAGTTAGCTGACGTTATGGTGTATCATGTGTTAAACTATATTGGAGGTGCCAGTCTTCATTCCTTCCCAATGTTTCATTTCGTTCAATGTATGTCTAACCTTTCGAACAGATACTCTATCCATTCCATACTCTGACCACTAGGGGCAGCATGATCTACTTGATCAAACAATGGTTTAAGTCTTAATGCGTTTTGACAAGGGTAAGCCTATTAGAGGTTTAGCAAATAAATCATATTAGCTTTATGACTGTAACTATGGACCTTTAGGATTTCTGGCTTGCCTCCAGGAAATTCTAGTTTTCTATTGATTCTGTTGAAAGCTCAATCTTTCTGCCACCTCTCCCTTGGAGATCATCAGGTTGATGACGTTGTCAAGCAGTTAACCGCATGCAGAAACGGTGTCAAACTTCCCTTCTAACCCAATGACAGTTGGAGTGGGCACCTATTTCTGCAAGTCAGATTTATCTATTAATAATTATTGGGTACCTCTTTCTTCCTCCATCTTTTGACTTCCTTCATGGAGTAATTTTTGGATCAGTTCTTCTGCTGTAAGGTTTGTTGATCAAATCAAAATGACTTCAATACAACTTTTTTTTCTTAAATAAAGAAGCAATTGTCAGAATGCATGGGGGTCATAGGCCAGAGCTGCAGAGAAAAGGCAGATTAAACTGTCAACAAGGCTGGCAATTGATGACTTTTGACCTGACTCCATGTCGGGGCGTCTATCACACACAACAGTTTCATCTCTGCACACGCTGAAACTGAGTTGAAAAGGTATATTGTAAATGAAGCTCAGAGTTACTTGATTGAAGATAATGTGATGTGTTCATCACCAATGGCTGAATCTGTTGCTCCCAAAATCCATAATTCTCTTAATATCAGCAAGGCAGAGAGGAAAACACCCAGATTACTTATTTAGGAGCCCCGGTGGTGCAGTAATTATAGTACAATATCGAAGGAAAACTCTGCCCGCAGTCAGGAGTTTGATCCTGACAGGGCTTGCTTAAAGTTAACTCAGCCTTCCATCTTGCCAAGGTTGGTAAAAGGAAGATCCAGATTGTTGGGGGAAATGTGCAAATAATGCTTTCAATTGTAAACCATCTGTGGTGCTGTAAAGTAGTAGTAGGCAGTATGTAAGCCTAAAACGCTATTGCTACTTATTTATTTCAATTCCTATGGCCACTCATGTCAACTTTGTTGTTTCGTTGTCTGTTCACTAAGCAGTGAACAGACAACAAAACAACAAATAACAGGAATCATCATCCTCATTTAACGACCCCATAATCCCTTGCGGGTTGGAGTCTGGGCAACTGAATGGAGCTAGCAAAGCATTTTAATGGCCAGATGCCCTTCCTGTCACCAATGCGGAGCTTTGTTTAGCAGATATATTCTCATTGAGAGAGAGAAAGATCTGCCTCTACCTAGGATCCAACTCAGAGCCTCCTGATTGTGAGGCGTAACAAATAACAGGAATACCACAAGTAAAAACCATCATAGCAATCAACACAACCGTCCATATCTCCATTGTATAATTAAACTTTTTGCCACCCATGTCCAGTGACATAGCCATGCCTTCAAAGACACCCCAAAGGTCACCAGGGTCAGGGCTGATTTAATCTCCAGAGAGATGATGTCTCCTTTTAAAAAAGGGTGTCATAACAAAAAAAGGTTTCTCTTCCTGGACCCTGCCAAATGTACTCTTTTTGGGTACTCTCTCCTATTCACAAATCCTATTCATAAATGTTAAAATAACCCCCAAGCCTACCCACCCTTCTTTTCTAATCTCTTGAATTGTTTTGCTTGGATGTACATATCATTCCAAACTCTGCAATCAGATTAACCGAACATAACTGCTGTATGCGTGTAATGTGTTACACCCAAGCAAATAAGTTATGTCGCTTAGTTTTCCCACACAACAGTAGTGGGGTGGAAAAGGGTTGAGACCTTGATGAAATGCCTTTTCGAACACCTTGTCTCTCATGATAAGAACTCCTCCCCGTTGCTTTTAGAAGACCTTAAAATGTTCTTATTCTGCAGAACAAGTCTTGATAGCGCTGGTCAACCCTAATTAGCAAGCTTAGACTGTGGATGGGTTGTCAGTGTTTCATTGTACTGCACCCTAAATTGTCTTGAGTCCTTTGAGGAATGGACAGTCTACAAATAATTTTAAAACAACGTAATTATTAAAGCCAGTTGTGGTGGCATTAAACCGTCTTCGAAGCTGAAATGAGTGACATTTGCTCCCAACTTAAAATATCAGACATCTCACAGATGGCTAACTGGTTTTCCTGTGTTTTGCAGAGACTCTTTATGGTCCCTACCAATTTTTCAGAAAGAGGGGAGGTACTGCTCCCTATTTACTATTTCTTCTCTTTCATCACTTTTGCCCAGCAGGATTTATTGAATGAATGAATGAATGAATAAGTGCAGGCAGGCAGGCAGGCAGGCAGGCATGAATGAATGAATGAATGAATGAATGAATGAATGAATGAATGGGTTTATTAATGATTGTGAATAAAGAATGCAGAGGAAATTTGTTCAGTCTGAATTTTCATACAAATTTGCCCCATTGCTGAAAATTTCATACTTCTGTAGCAAAATCTGGTGTTACAGAATATGGTGAATATGGTGATGTATTTACAACTCAAGGCGTATGCTTGTGAATCAGAAAAATGTATATATCAAAGTTTGCAAAAAAGGTACATTGGGGAAAGCTTTATATATCTATTAAAATGCACCTATTTGAAAATAAAAACCCCAAACATTAACGTGTTAGTTGTCATATGAGTGGGTATGTCTGGGTGCTAGAATGAAGGGGGAAACAAGGCTGAATCATATTTGTATGTTGAGGAAGAAATGAGAAATCATACATATATGAAATTTATGAATACATACAATGAAATTTCAGAGGCTTGCTCATTACTCTTTGGAGGGATGAGCTCCGAAGGGGAAAACTAAATGTATTGTTGCAGTGGTAAATAAAAATGAAAGCATAAAGCTTTGGATCCACATTCAGGAGACTCCAGAAGCTACATTTTGCAAATCTGAAAAACAACTGGCAATGAAAATAGAGCAACCATTGGTGTGATTCCATCTGGATTGAGCGGTTTTCCTGGGGGATGGAGAGACAGAGAGAGAGTTAATCAGGCGATCAGCCTGGGGAGAGAAGCGTGTTATTTAATTAGTTTTACAATGCCTTGACTTGGAGGCACGTGGTGCTTCTAATAGAAGTGGATAGATGTTCTCTTAGCTGGCTAATTGTTCAGAAATAGCAGGCCTTTTGTTCAGCCTCCGCATGGGGTATGTGATCTTTCTCTGCCTACGGGTTGCCCCCTGTTTATAATTTTAGATGGATCTATTCAGTCTTGCTCCCTTAGCATATATATATATATATATATATATATTTATATAAAGCAGAACAAGAGCTGCATTGTTGGGTGGCCAAGATCACAGTCCAAGAAAGCCAGCCCAAGAAACCCAAACACGTGTGGAGGCAGACTGCTCAGCTGTTAGTTCCCTGGGACAGCAGATCTGCCAAATGAAGGCCAGTGGAAATGGCAAATTTTCCAAGACCAAATGCAGCAAAGGAGCACAGACCGAGGACTGGGAAATGTAGCTTGTGAGAGTCGCAACTCTTTTTGACTGTCTCCCCCCCCCTCTCTCTCTCGTTTTCAGTGCAGTGATGAAACACGGTGTACAAAAAGTCCATGTTGCATCATGGACAACAAATGTTACTGAATACTAGAATTCTAAAAGTCATGTGACTGTAAATCCCAGTCCTGCCTTAGGTATGAAAGCCGGCTGGGTAATTTTGGGCCAATCACTAGGCGACTGTGAGTTCTAGACATGGAATTCGGCTGGGTGACTTTGAGCCAATCACCAGGAGATGGTGAATTGTAATCCCACCTTAGGCATGAAAGTCGGGTGGGTGATTTGGGGCCAATCACTGTCTCCCAGTCCAACTCACCTCACAAGTGGGTAAAATAGGAGGAAGGAGTATTGCATATGTTCACTGCCCTGAATTATTTATAAAAATAATAAAGACAAGATGTACATTATATATATATATATATATTGTTCTGGGCTGCCTAAAACCTTGTAGGGCTTCTGTGTGAAAATGAATGTTTCCTGCTTCTTGGGTGATAGCTATGGAGTGCAAGTCTATTCCCAGTCTTTTTTTATTATTATTTTTTTTGCCACTAATATTTAGCACTGGCCAGTTATGGCTGAGTGGTTATTCTCTGTTAGCCTCTGAGATCATTCTTGGTAGCTCCTACTGACTTTGCCAGGTTTCCTTTCTGCTGGAAGCAAAATTTTGACTGAGATTTATAAAACTATCCAGGTCAACTCGGATCAATGTTGTATTTTCCAAATGATGTATTTATGGCATCCCATGTCTGCATTACCTAGAAACATACATGTGGTGTGTATTTCCCGCAATATTTGAATTTGGTGTACACATTATCTAGCTAATGTGTTTTTGGGGGAGCAACTTCTCCTCTCCTACCAGGTTTTTGTGGATGCTTTCCTTGAATTTATGCCTATTTTTTTTTCTTTTCCCCGTTTCTTAATATGCATATTTGGGTATGGTTTGTTGGAGTTCACATTGTGGAAAAGGTAGAATTCAGATCACCCTGACATTCAACAGGGAAGAATCCAGGAATTTGCATAACAGGTGAGATGGAACAAAATAATGTCCCCTCCCTAGTGTGAACTGAACTGAAATGAATTGCTCCCTGTTTGAGTTTTGGTGGACAAAACAGAGCAACGAAGATGATTAGGGGGCTGGAGGCTAAAACATATAAAGAACGGTTGCTGGAACTGGGTATGTCTAGTTCGATGAAAAGAAGGACTAGGGGTGACATGAGAGCAGTCTTCCAATATCTCAGGGGCTGCCACAAAGGCATCAAGCTATTCTTCAAAGCACCAGAAAGCAGGACAAGAAGCAATGAATGGAAACTAACCAAGGAAAGAAGCAACATAGAACTAAGGAGGAGTTTCCTCACAGTGAGAACAATTAATCAGTGGAACAACTTGACTCCAGAAGTTGTGAATGCTGGAAGTTTTTAAGAAGAGATTGGATGACCATTTCTCTGAAATGGTATAGGGCTTCCTGCCTGAGCAGAGGGTTGGACTAGAAGACCTCCAAGGTCCTTTCCAACTCTGCTATTCTATTCTATTCTATTCTATTCTATTCTATTCTATTCTATTCTATTCTATTCTATTCTTTATCTACCACTGCAGATTACACCGTTATCATGTACCCTTGGGAATTATATCAATGAGTAGAGATGATTTTTAAAAAAAAACCAAAACACATTTTCATTGGAAGTACATTTGAAACAATTCCACCTTAAAAATTATGTATAATAGGGAATGTCTACATCACCTGCAAAAGTCATTTTAACAAATATTAATGTCTCAAACATAGTTTATACAGGCAACTAAGCATATAAATAAGGGAACACTCATAGGAAAAAAGCAACCAGATAGAAATAATTGGTTACGGTATTCTGAGATCATGGCTTCAAAATCACTTCAGGCTAAAAGATTTGAGGGCAGAAAATTAAGAAAAGACCTATTTATTGACAGAATAGTTTTTGTAGACTGACTAAGCCTTCAACAAACACATTCTATTTAGAGATCACATATTCTATCTGAAATAATCACATACGCTGAAATGTGGTTGCATGAAAAGAGAAGCAGTGGAAGGATCTGATTTTTCCTAGCTGCTAGTTCCCTCCTGAGTTGCAAGCTAATTAGGCCTTTCACTTTCACCTCTGCTTTTTAGCTGTCAACACCAGAGAAATGCATTCTGGACAATAACAGTTTTAGGGAATGTAAAGAGATGGATTCATAACAAGCTAAGTCCAGACATCAAAGATTACCTGTGAACAAATGAGAGAGAGTGTGAGAGAGAGAGAGAACTGGAAGGGGCACCCGAGGAGTAAAGGAACAGTTTAGGAATAATTCAAAAAGAATGGTACGGCTTTACTCCTGTAGGTTCACTATCACTTGAGTAATGATGGGTTGACTCAGGTTTTCATCTCTCTTCTCCCCTCTCCTCCCCCCTACTTTTTGCCATCTGCCAGCTGAACTATGTCAGGCTACACCAAGCGCAAATGAAGACTGTAGGGCTTTCAAAAAGAAGGTTGTTTTATGAACAATATACAAAAGGAGCTCCTCCAACAGCTGGGCAATTTTAGACTGCCAGAAATGTGAGTTATTGTTATCAAACAGTGTTGTACTGCCCAAGAGTGCTGAAATTAGCATATTTTTTTAAAAAAACAAGACTTCAATGCAGAATAAGATCAGATGTAAAGTTAAACCTACAAATATAATGCTCTGAGATTTCTTTGTGTTTGCCTGGTCCAGTTAAAGATCTTTTACATTCTACTGAGATAGGTTTCCAATAATTCCTGACATATTATACCCATTTCATATCCATGTGATCCAGATAGCAGGCTACTGTGTTCCTACAATGAACAAAGGTCAATTACATTCTTTGCACTACCCTTATATCTAATTTTCAAACACTGTAACATCAAACAACCACATCACATTCTGAAGACTGAGATGTAATGCATTATGCTTTTCTCATTTATTTTCTGAGTTTATTTGCCGTCACTGCTTTCCAAAACCCAAAGGGTGTATCCATTATCTTGGCACCCCAAGTAGATATTTTAATTTAACATTGAAGTCACATAGCCTTCTCCCCTTCTTGCCTTTCATTTTCCTGCAATAGACCTTTAATCTCTCCCAAGATCCATAAAGAAAACTTTATTATCATGGGTCAAGTCATTTTGTTAAGGAAGACAATATTTTCACATGATTCACTTACAGTGTGGATGCTATAATAATCTCAGAAACATTTCTTCCCCTGAAAGCAGTATGATTATTGTGTGTCAGAAAATAGATTCCTAGGATCCAATGATTTCAAACTAATTTCGTCAAATGTTCTCTCATACCCATTTAGTAAAGTATAGAGCATCAAGTATGCCATAACCTGACTCAGGTTCATTATCCTTCACTCCAGTTTCTGATGAGTTACCTTGGGAGAAATTCAGTGAGGAGTAATGTATGAATTGCAGTTAGAGGTTTATACATGTAATTAGGAGCCTAAGGATATATATATATGAAGCCTAAGGGTATACATGAAGGTACCTGCATTGGCATAGCTGTTGTTGATGTGCTGTAGATATTCTGTTCAAATCATTAGCCAGGCACATGGCGACATGTCACCAACAGTCATTGGTAGCCAATTTATCTTGGAAAAGGACAATGTACAGAGGGGAAGTCTACCCTCCCTCAGTGAGGTACTTCTAATAATAAGGAGATGAGAAATGATTGCTTTGTAACATATCTTTAACGGGTGCAATTGAGAAGTGAGGATAGGCTTCATTTGGCTGCAGAAAAATCTTGCAAAGGCCATATCAGACAAATAGATCAAGGTCCAGGACAAAGCATCTCCTTAAGTCTCAGTCCCCAGGTATGCCTTGTGAAGAGGGGCGGGGTGCTCTCCTCCTGAGTTGTCAGGTCAGCCTGTGCTATTCCCGCCTTCTCTCCACCCTCCATGCTCGAGGATCAGGAGGGGGTGGTCTTTGCTCATCTCCTGAGCTCTGTCTTTCATGTTCACTGCTTAGTCTCTCTTGGTCATCCTGCCCAGTTCCTCCTTGCCTACAAGCCTAACATCAGGAAAGTTATACATTTCTGAAGTAAGGAATGGATTGAGCCTATTTTTATCTTATATCATAGAATCCCAAAGATGTTTTTTTCAAAAGGCAATTGGACTCTGTTTTTCCTTGAAAATGTTTCGCTTATCATCCAAGAAGCTTCTTCAGTTCTGACTCTTGGATGAGAAGCTTCTTGGATGAGAACCGAAACATCTTCAAGGAAAAACAAAGTCCAGTTTCCTTTTGAAAAAGCACCTTTAGGACAACCATGACCTGGATGAGTGAGAATCTCTATAGACATTATAGAATGGTGTTCATAAGATCCATGGTTTTTTTACAAGCTGCTCTCTAAGTTTTGGTAATAAACTATGGTAAGAAATGCCATGGTGTTTTGAATGTTTACAGCTATATTAGACAACACAGCAGGGGAAAAAGTGCCTGCCTTGGCAAAATATACCAATGACAGAGAAATACAAATGATCTAATTACATTCACTAATTTCCTATCTCTGTAAAGCACTTTTAGATCTCCTGATAGAATGGGCTGCAAGCTGCTCTGGAGTATTATTCATCCGCACTGTTTAATGGTTACAAAGCCATCTCAGCATTGTGCAAACTCACAAAATAGAAATGGTTTATGCAGAATTCAGATTAAAGGATAAGACTTCTCTGCCTTTCCTAAAACATTTGAATGATTACTTTAGCATTTGGTATTGTGACAGCAAAGCAGAATGAATTAATTGCTTTGCTTATCGTGACTGAATCTTACATATTTTAATATGATTAAATATTGAAGGAAATATTTTCATATTCATTGTATATAATGAAACAAAGCAATTCAATCACATTTTATAATGGAGTCATATAGCTAAGGATCCAGATGGAGAAGGATTGTGTACTTCAGTCTTAATAAAACATTCAAAGATTTGGAGGCTAACTCCATAGGATGCTGTAATTAACTACCACTTTATGAGGGTTACCAACAGATACATCAGTAGAAAAATAACCAGACCAAAGAACCATTGACTAGAATTTGGAGGCACTTATGCCAATAAATCAGGGTATTTAAACTCTGAGACTCTCAAAGATATTTGGGGAATGGACATTTATAGATGCCTGATTCATAATTGGCTTTGTGTTATAATTCTATAATCATAATTCACTAAGTATGGACAAATATACTGTTTTTTTAAAAAAACAGCAGGTTGGGCTAATCTTATAGAACAATTATTGAAATCAGCATGATTTCAATAGATCCCAGCCAACTCAGTTCCTCTGTTTACCGTATATTTACTCTAAATATGATTATCAGAATGCAACCTTTATTTAGATGCTTCTTAAATGATCATTAGAAATATTTCAATAAGAAAATTTGTCTTTATTTTTCTTCTTGTGCAGTGTAGCACTGTCTTTGATTTAATTGGGTTTGGTTTGTTCTTCTTAATGGGAGATGCTGAATACAGCTATCTCTTCATTTCACCGCACAGCCTTAAACTGGAGAAAATTCAAGAATTGGCTTTTATATCAATAAAGAGATAATTTGTTAAAATGTCAGAAGTGTCTGTCTCTTTCTCTCTTCATGAATTAAACAAGATAACAAAAAAGGTGAGGTATTTTAAAAAAAATAAAATATTTTATGCTTTTTTAATATTGGTTGAGCCTATACTGACAGTTGCCTTATAAATTATATGATGACCTTTGTAGAAAAGATGAGCTCTTCTAGTTATGTTTGTTTTTGGCCTTTGAACATTAGCTTTTCTTATGTATCCAGAATATTTTCTGACCAACAAATAATGAGATATTATATCGCATTTCCTAGACAATGAGTATTTAATAAATTCAGTTATTTTATAATCCTTGTATACCATCAACAAAAAAGGTACTCCAACAGCCATTTTCTCTCTATGTTAGAAAGCATTCAAATGCTGTTATTAAACACAGAATTGAAGCATTTTTCTGTCCATTAAGGAAAGAATGTGAACAACAAAAATGTAATATAAGTTATTCTGAAATGTATGAGTCACCAGGATTGCATGCAAGTGGATGTGTGCAATATCAAGTGACACAGAGAAAAAGATATTGGGTGGATTGGTTGATAGGTTTAAAGAAACTTGGTTGACATTTTACTCATTTCCAAGGAATTTTGCATATTTTTTCTCATGTTGGATTCACCCACCATTCATATGTCATTATTTTATGGCTATGTAAATTGCTTAGAAGTTCATGGTCTGAATTCTAAGATAAATTGGATAGATTGTCTGAGAACTAGGCAAATCAAACTTAAAGTTCCCTTCCTTTAGACTTCAGAAGCCATTTCCCTCCCAGATCAGCTTATGATGGACAAGTGTGAAGAAAGTCAGTCATATGTCTCAAACAGTTGTCTAGAAAAGGACTTTTCATTCAAGCATTACAGTTTCCTCTTACTCACAGTTTCCTTGTAATTACTGATGTGTTAACAATGGCATATTTCCAATTAAAAGTAGCTTTTGTAGATCATGCAGATCAGAAAGTACCAACTATAATATGTAGGGCTATGAGTACATTGGTAGTGTATTTATTTTTTAAATATGTTTGTATTTGCAATGTTTTATATGCAGATTTTTTAAATCCCATTTGGATTTCAAATCAAAGTACAGCACATAAAATGTATCATAATGCAAATCATTATTGCCATTGTCATCCCTGTCATTATTATGTCAGATAAATTATAGTATGGCAGATCAAAATTCACACGTCTTTAAAATAACTAATTAAAAGTGATTCTCCTAGCACTAAGAAGATTGTTAAATAAGTGCCTGGTGGATATCTTTGGGGTAACATGCCACAGTGGCACTTGTTCCTGTGTTGTTGTTGATGATGATCAGCAGATAGCAGGAGGTACATTCAAGAGGTTTAAAGCAGACCATAAACAAAAAAAACAGAAAATGGGGCAGTTGAAATGAGAATTCCTTCAAGGATTTGGGGCCCATGCCTTTTAGAAGATAAAAGACAAACACTAGTTTAGACGCAAAAATACAGCCATTTCACATTGAAAGATTAGGATGCTCTGTGGCCATAAGAATCAGAATCGTGTCACATCTTCTTCTTCCTAGCATATTCCCGCAAGTGCAGGATCTGCTTTTCAGATCATTGAGCACCACTTTGCATGGTCAGCTGTATCTCCAGGGCGCAGGCCTGTGTCTTCCATATCTTTGGTGGTGGTGTCTTGCCATCTCTGTTTTGGGCATCCATGAGGTCACTGGACATGTCTCAGGACATGTCCATACCAGCGGAGCCAGCTTTCTTTCATCTTCTGTATAATTGATGCCACACCAAAATGTTGTCGAATGGTGTCATTTGTGATGTGGTCAAGAAGGGAGATGCCCAATATCCAATGGAGCATTTGCATTTCCATAGCATGGAGATAGCTTTCGGTCCCTGTTGTTGCTGCCCAGCATTCAGTGCCATACAATGCAACCGGGCGGATGGTTGTTTTCTAATCCTGTCACATGATCCCAGGGAAAAAAATGGCTTTGGTTTAAGGAGTTGCTGACAAATTCTGTGGTGTGCCCAGGCATTCTGAAGTATCTTGTCTCCCTTGGAACAGGAAGCAACAGTCCAGCCCTGCCCCAGACTGTCAGCTGACCTGGGTTTAGACTTACTGCAGATATTTCCCTTTAATCAGGAAAGGTCAAACAAGGGAAAAGAGAATGAAACTCATGACAATCCCATGGCGAGTCTGAAAAACAGATGTACGAGGCAAAATACAGCTAGTCCTCAACTTATGATCACAACTGAGCCCAAGATTTATGTTGTTAAGTGAGAAACTTGTTAATTTGCCCCATTTTATGACTTTTCTCACCACATTTGTTAAGTGAATCACTGCAGTTCCTAAATTAGTAACACTGTTGTTAGGTGAATCTGGTTTTCCCATTGACTTTGCTTGTCAGAAGATGGCAAAAGGGAATCACATGACTTTGGGACCCTGCAATGGTCATAAACGTGAGTCAGTTGTCAAACATCTGAATGTAAGTCACTACCTGTAATGGTTGTTCTCCTGCTTATCTTGGCATTCTTTCATGTTTTTATTCATTAATGTTTTTTTTTTATTTTTGTAGTTATTTGTGTTTGATGTTTTCTATAGTGTGATATGACTCTAACTGTTATTCTGTTTGTAAGCCACCCAAAGTTGCTTTTTGTGAGATGTGTGGCTATATAAACATACTGAATAAAATAAATAAATATCCCAACTTCCTTCCCCTTTTTTCTGAAGCATTTCCAAAGATGATATCTTTTGAATTCCAGAAGGACATGGACTGTACTAAAGCAAGGAAAACTCCTTTTACAAATGAAAGAAGAAAGGTCCAAATCATTTTAAAAATTAGAAAGCTGCACTTGAGAGACGTTAGAAGCTATATTAAAAGTTAGAAAGCTCCAACTAGAGTGGTTATTAGAAATGAAATTTACAATTTTCAATATACTGTACTTACTGTTTATTTTAAAAGCAATATCCAATTTCTGCATTTCAAATTTATTCCCTGCTATTTTTATTAGCTAAAATAATTTGTCCTCACTTTTATATGTCAATCAAACACAGCTGAAATTCTCTATAATCATGCAGGCATAGGTTGTTATGAAACTACTGTTGCTAGGATACATCCATTAGTTTATCTTCACATTGCACTGGTCTATCAATTAAGAAAGAAACATTCCTGTTAATTCTATAGGTCCTTACACATATTACTTCCTTTAGCTTGACATATTGCTATCCTGCTTTCACTTTCCAACAGATCAAAAAATTATTGTGAAGTTTTCGCATTTGATTTATGAGATCAGGATGTTATTCAGTGCTTGCACTGAATTTTGTTTGTCTGCTGGTTACATACTGGTTATTTCTCACTGATGGAAAAAGAAAATAAATGAAAACAAAAATTGTTTGCTACAAGGCCGTATACATGATTAGCATCAACTTGTAAATATTCTTGGTCAGCTTCTGGAGTTCCAGAACAATCTTGGGACATCAGTGGTTTATGATGATCATACTCCAACATAAGCAAATTTCAAATAGAAATACTTCCTGAATACAAACTTAAACCAAAGATTTGTTTTAAAAAAAACCAGTAAAAGTGCATATAAATGTAAGTCATAACATGTCAACTGGATAAACAATTATATTAAAACTCACAAGATCAGATTAAAAATATCTAAGAGCTACGTGTCTATGGAGATACTCAGTCATCCAGGTCATGGTTGCCCTGAACTGAAGAAGGTTCTTGGATGAGAAGTAAAACATCTTCAAGGAAAAACAAAGAAAGTCAGTTGCCTTTTGAAAAAGCATCTTTGGGACATCTAAGAGCTCTTTTAAAAAGAGATTGTGGCATATTGTGTAGGCAATGAAACAATATTTACAATAGAGGCATTCAGTGAAATAGTCAGAGTCATCTTACAGTAATAGGTGGAAGTAAAGGAGGGAGAATGACCAAGAGCTCAACTAAAAATGGAGATAACCCCTGATGAGAGTCAGCCTAAAATGAGCAATGTCATACATGTGATCTAGGATTTCATTTTTTTTTCTATTGCAGGGGCAGAGTCTCTGCTCAAACAGGATATTTCAATATCTCCTCTTAGCAGATATTGGGAGGGCAATAAATCAGACCTAAGGAAAGCTCATCTGAATTTGGTTTTTTTTTATATTGCTAAGGCACCTAGATCAGTATATTAGTGGGGAAAACTGACAGACTGTTTGTCCATGTCCATACTTAAAAATGCCTGATACATTGCACATAATGAAAGGCCACTAAATTGTAATTTCTCATGAAGTGTCTGGCTCAAGGAAGATTGAAAGTTAGCAAACAAAGTTAAGGAACTAAATCAAGAGAAATGTTTAGTGACAAAAGATTAATAGTTTAAAAGTTGTTTTATAACTATTTTACAACAGATTAATGGTTGTTTTAATTTTCCACAATGCCCTAGAATCATGGTACATCAGAGGAACTGGGGGAAATTATACAAATCAGATGTTTAATGCTAAGGAGGTGATTTATTGTAATTGTTTCCTGCTGAATCCTTCCCTATCAAACAAGTGCTGCCATTGCCAGAGTTTGAAACAGATCAGAAGATTCTTTGACAATGGATGCTTCTACTGAAACTAATCCTGCCTCCACATCTTGTGATCCTTCAAGATGCACACAGCCTACTGACTGCATTTGGATTCAGGGCTACTTGAAAACATCCTTTCGTTGAGTTTGAAAAAAGCTAAACAATATCAATGTTAATTTGATATTTAGATGGAAGACATTCAGGAAATTCCAGGATACACTGGAAAATTAAGCATCATCCTGGAATAAAATACCTCCATATTACTATTACTACTACTACTAACATTATTTGGATTTATTAGTCAAAATTAACCTGAAGGGATCTTTGTGTTTATCTTTCTTTTGGCAGTAACAGATCAGGAAAGATCTTTTGCTATGCCAGATAGGGAGGAAGAGACTGCCAAGAGAGTTTCATTGTGGCTTATGGAAGAGCTCATTAAAATGTAATGAAGATCCATGAGGAAGTATGTATTCAATAGTGTACTTATCCAATTTTGGCAGCAGTTTTCTCAAGAATATGTTTTCTAAGGGTTTTAAATATCTTTCTCTTCCTCTTCCTCTTGTGTGTTGCACTTTTAACAAATATACAAAATTCCAAGAGACAGGATTTTTTTCTGCTTTTTATCATCATTATCATCACTGTAATACACTTATTTCATTCATTCATTCATAAATGAAGATAAAATGTAATGAAGATTCATGAAGAATTGTGTATTCAATAGTGAACCTATCCAATTTTGGCAACCGCTTTCCCAACAATATATTTTCTAAGGGTTTAAAATCTACACACACACACACACACACACACTTTCACTCTATCACTCTTTAATCACAGCTGTGTGTTGTACTTACTTTTAAAAATATACAAAATTCCAAAATTGGGCTTTTTCTGCTTTTTATCACATTATCATCATTGAACTAACTTCATTCATTCATTCATTCATTCATTCATTCATTCATTCATTCATTCATTCATTCATTCATTCATTCATTCATCTTGTATGTCATTCATCTCACCTTCTTATGACAGCATCAGAGTCTTTGCACAGATATTTCTTTCTTTTTCCAGGAATTCCTGAAATGATTGTAAATGTCATCACACTGCCATTCCAGTAAGTACGTTGGAAAAACACATCTTCCAAAAGCATAAAACTGGCATAACAGTGCCAGGTTTTGGGGTTGGTTTTTTTTCTTCGCTTTTTAATTTAAACCTAGACGAGATATCTTAGACTTCATTCATCCTTTTGAAACTTCGTCCACCTAGTTTGGTTCTTGCTCGTATTCATTCCGCCATATACTTTCTGTGAGCAAAGCATCAAATTCATTCCATCAGGATACATGACATTTTTCTCTCTCTTTAATTTGCATTTCAATTATATGTGATTCAGTTGTGCTTTTAAGATGAAACTGAATTTTTAAAAAGCCCACAACCAATATCAGTTTTCTAAAATGTCATGCTTTTTTATCATTTGAAAGCAAACTCTGTTGAAAATAGTCATATCTCTGTAAAAGAAAAACCACAGAGATCTCACCTGTATCAGAAATATAATTTAAAAATAACATAAAATGGTACAAGGTGGAACTTAGCCTTCAGAAGGATACATGTCTTTCCCTCAAAGTAGCCCACTGCATATTCTTGACAATGTTTCTTCCACATACTTTGCTAATTTCACTTTCCCTGTTGCTAAGGGAAACAGGCATCCTTTTCTTGTTATGTTGAGGGTTGTGATATAGTAAGAAAAGATATCATTTAAATAGTCTGGAAACAGATTGTAAACACTTCCAGTTCATGGTGCTTATCAGTACCAATGAACCACGGACAATGAGATGCTTTGAAGCAA
Organism: Oxyrhabdium leporinum; assembly: GCA_032468155.1. NCBI lineage: Eukaryota > Metazoa > Chordata > Lepidosauria > Squamata > Cyclocoridae > Oxyrhabdium > Oxyrhabdium leporinum. The sequence continues at coordinate 97,548 of JANHFL010001265.1, forward strand.
AACAGCTTTATTTTCAATAATTCCTCTGGCATGCATATAGACCACACCTTCATTCTTAGAAAATAAAAGTAGAGTGTGTCTCCTTGGAAATGAGCTCATCTACCAACAAAAGCTAGATTTTTGCAGGAGTCAGAGGAAGGGATCAGTTTGCCTTCTGGTAAATAGGTGAATTGTGTGTAGTAGCTCTGCCAGGGCTGCTGTTTTTAATTTGGCAATCAACCTTTGAGATTTCAAAATTCCAAACCAGCAAACTAGCCTAAAAAGATTGGCTACCTTTAGTACAGTGAGTTAGCAGAGATAATAATTTTTTCCTAATCAGTGAGAAAATATAGATTAGATAGCAAAATTGCCCTAAAATATTTTACTCTCTAAAGTACAATCTAAGATTTCTCCCAGAGACACAGCCAATGTAAAGAGTGATGAAAATAAGATATTTTGTTGATGGTATATTAAGTGAAGTCCAGAAGTATATGAATCTGGCAAGTGTGAAGTAAAACTAGAGCACAGAGACTTGCCAGGAAACTACACAAACAATTCAGCCAGAGCACAACTGAAGAATGAGCTAACTGTTTTGCAAGCTCACGGGATTCTCCAAATGTTCAGCAGATGGAAGTTACAGATACTTATACAGAGTATTATTAATTATTTTAGGAAACTTTCTGATCAATGTTAATAGCAGTCCTGAAGCTTACTGTTGATTGACTGACTGACTGACTGATGGATCATGAGTCATCAAATTGGTTTCAACTCTTAGTTACTCCATATAGAGAGGATCTATTCCTGAATCTGGTTCTTCAGGCATTGCAATTTCGCATTCATCGCTGCTACAATTGAACTTGTGAACCTACCTTCTGTCAACTCTGAAGCTGACCTGGCTGTGGCCATTTTCTTTTCTGTAGTTTTTTTCTATCAGGATTTCTTTTCACATGGCTTCCAGCTTAACACAGCTTGGAGCTGAAGAGGGGTACAGATAGATGGGGCTTTGTAGCCAAAACAAAATAGTTCCCTCATGAGTCAATGATGTTCTAACTGCCGGCTGGCCAGAGGAGGAGGAATGGAGTAACCAGGCAACCAGACCTTGCCCAGATTGGACAATGTGATTTACTGTTTGGGGAAAGGGGTAACTTTCACTTTTAATGAGGTGGAAAGAGTGGGAATCCTCAGAGTTGGTTTTCCACCAGTTTGTGCCAAGATGATATCTCCTAATAAAACTGTTCTTTGAGGAGCCAACTTGCCTCCGAGTTCTGTTTGCAATGGGTGTATTACTTGGAATGTTGACACCTTTCTGTTGACCATCTTTTTCTCTTTCTTTCTACTTTTCCCAGCATTTTACACTTCTTCTGAGAGCTATTTCTTTGCATAATATGATGAATCCAGAGTAGTCTTTTGTACCTTGGAGAAAACCTGCACTGACTTATTTTGTGATCCATTTCTTTGTTTTTCTTTCTGACTATTTGTGTTTTTTTTCCAGGACTCTTCTCTAACACCAGTTCAAAAGTGTTAACATTCTTTTCTTGCCACTTCAAAGTCCAACTTTTGCTCCCATAGAACATCAAAGGAAAAATTGCATGCACAGTTCTGATCTTTGTACATGTAGACACATCATAGTATCAGAACAGCATTTCCAATAACTGCACCATACTGAGTTCTAGTCTGTGGCATATTTCTAAACAGTGATAAAAACATTTTTTATTGTTGATAATTCTTAAGACAGAAGCTATCTGCGACAGTCAGTATCCTTATTGTTAATGCTGAGGCTCACTTGGTTTTTTTTGTACATAATCTTACTCTCATTTTTTTTCACTGTGTTCCTTGATTTTCTTTACTACAGCTTACAGATCTTTTGCATGTTTCAGAGTTCTGTCATTAGCAAAGTGCACGTTAATGATATTTCTTTCTCTAATTTTAAACTCTTCTTCCACTCCATTGCCCCATAATATATATTTAGATATATATTATAACCTGAAGCCAGTCTGTTTTGTCATGTTCCATCTGGACTATCACTTCCTAACCTATATATAGGTTTCACATGAAGACTATAAAATGCTTTCAGATTACCATTTTCCTACGCACGTTCCACAGCCTTATTAGGTTGAAATAATCAAAGGTTCTACTTTAATTAGTGAAGCACAAATTGACTTAATGTTGGTACTCTGTGGCTTTCTCAATTATCCAGCATATACTAGCAATAATGCTTCCTATTCTTGGGCTTTTTTTAAAGCCAGATTGAACATCTGGTATCTCACTTTCCATATAATCTGCATTGGATGATGATTATAGCATTATTTTGCTAGAATGTGAAAGTTAAACACTCTGTGAGGCCTTCTTTTTTTGTATTTGCATATAGACTTCCAATATTCCTCCAATCTGTTAGCCATTCTCCACATTTGCTGGCATAGTTTGGTTAGATATTTACAGATTCTTCTTCTGTTGAGAGTTATATATATGCCATATTTTTGTAAATATTCCTATAACTTCCTAACTTGTTATTGATTAGAGTGCTAACTTCTTTTACTGTAGTATTAGAAGTTCTTATAGAGAATATCTTCCGAGGTATCTTGAATGTTGATATCTCTGATACATAGAATTTCAATATACTCCTTCCATTTTTCTTTGATATTCTTGGAATCATTTCCTACCTATTCATTAACAATTACCTTCATTATAATATCACAGTAAAAGAATCATGCAATCTCTCTACCCCCACCTTGAGTTTCACTCAAGAAACTATAGAGGGACCCTTTTGAGATAGCTGCCATGTCCCTATGGCTTCTGTGGGATAAGGTGCCTCTTATCTGATCATTGCCTTCTGTTCCTCTTTTTTTGTTTCTCAAGCATATTCTCACAGCCCATTGAATATATATATATATATTGGTATAGGCAACAGGGGCCTCCTTTGAGTTCAGCAGTAATTACAAGATATTGCTACTTTTACCGAAACGATGTGGAAACACACTACAAAGTTATATCCCTTTGGGGTTTATGGGCAATATTGCAATGCACATAGGAAGGATACAAGGCTCGCATCACAGCTCTGCAATGCTGCTTGTATCATCTAGGCCCCTTGCCTCTCCTGTATATACTTTTGCTTCAGTTCAGGCTTTACTTTCCCATGCCAATTAAATCCATTAACCTCTGACTGTATCTAGACAAAGGTTTACCAGCAGAGGTTCCTGGAGGTAGCTAATCAAATATCACTCATGTTTTTTTCCACACGTATTTTACCCATGAGGGAAACCTGCTGGTAAGGAATGACTTGCTCTTAATAGTATTGCTGCGTAAATTCTGAACCTATGTCAAATATACACCTGGATTAAAGTAGATGTAAAGTACAGATTACAGGCAAGCATCCATTTGGTTTTGAGAAAAATAACAACGTCATGTGCAAGTTTGCTCCATTTTAAGATGCTATTTTTTCAGTACAAATTACTAATTTATATGTTTTTAGTCTAAGAAGCTATCGGAAAGTCCGTGTGCCAAATAGCTATACTATACTAGCTGAAAGCTAATTATAAACAGCTCTTCATTTGTACGAGAAAGAAATACTTGGAGGAGCTGCAGAACGTGAATCAGTGTATAGGGAAAATAAGTTTATAAGCAAAGCAAATCAATTTCTAATTAGTTATTTCCTGATTTGGCATATTTTTGCAAAGTGTACTAAGCTGACCCAAGGCATGAAACCATTACATCCAGAAGGCAAGCACATACGGTAGCGAGTAGGCTAGCCATTGGTGCCAAAATCTGCATGTAAACAAATGATCTGTAAACAGGCAGTCCGTGGCATCACCACTGCTGCCTGACCACACAGATGCAACCCTTCAAAGCAAGTGCTAAAGACTAGTTGCAGCTGTTTCCACTTGAATAACATCTGTGTGGTCCTGTTGCTTGGACTAAGATATATAATGCTAAAACAGAAAGTAGAAATCCTCTGTGGGAATTCATTTCTATTCTAACAGTTTATTCTGTCTCAAGACAAAAAACAACCTTCAAAAGATCCTGGCCTGGACAGACAGTCACACCTGGCAGATTTATTAACTTTTTTAAAAAAAATTCTTCGTCTGAAACTTGTCCAATTGTTCCAAATATGGAATAAGATAAAATTGATATGAATAAAGGAAGCAAAAAGAAACTCTTTGGTCTCCAGGAAGTGAACACTAAATTCTATATGATATATGCAAATTGTTTGGGGTTTTAGAAAAAGCGTTCACCATACTGAATAAATAACTTGCATATTTAGAGGGATATCTACGGTACATATCTTCTCCCATTCTGATTCTTTCAGAACTGCAATTATTCTCCAAGTCGTGAATTGAACCCCTTCTTTCTTCAGCATCATGAAATATATTAGGAATTTACAGTTAGGAATATTAAAGCATTTTCCTTCTATTGGTGGGTAGAACTGTAGGTAGATTGCCCTACACTGCCTAAGACTGTCTGCTGCTGTAGATGAGATGGAGAATGCCATACTATCTATCCATGACCGCCGTTAAAGCATAGTTTATTTGTCAATCTAATCAGCTTCTGTAAGGAGAATGACAAAAAAGAAGCCCTCTCGTTCTTCACCTTAGGGAGCAAAATAGATTAAGCAGCCTCAAAAAATAATGGTATGTGTACAATGACAAAAATGCCCAAAAGTTATATGTCAAACAAAGTAAACAGCAAATGAAGGCATCTCCAAGACCCAGTTTTTTTAAAAAAAAGTAATGAAGATATAGGAACTCCATTTTCAACCTATTCAATGGTTCATATCACAGCCCACTTATTCACTCATGTCATAAACTGAGGCTCTGTTGAGACTATAAGGAGACTCCTGGTAGATCAGCTCAAGAGTCCATTTAATCCAACATTTCATTACAGGAAAGGTGACATATTTATTCTATTGATATTCCCCAGCATCTAATATTTGTGGCATGCTATGGTTAAGCTAGTAGTAAACAGCCATCTAGACTGGTAGTTATTCAAGGAGCCTTCAGAGTTTAAGTTGATGGCTCAGTGACAGTCTAATGAAAATCAAGAAGAAAAGAGAAGAGAAAATTTCACCTCTCAAGAAGAAAACAGACATAAAAGGCAACAATGGTCACATGACATATAGACAGTTAACTAAATTTCAACAGTAAATTATTTTTAAGTGTCTGAAGATATTTCAAAATGGAAAAACAGGTTACCTTCATAAAATTGGTGTGAAAATTACCCTCTTTTCATCCCTTTCCCATCTTTGAGTTATTGAATATTTTATCTTTAAACAACCCCCCCCCCCCAATATGGAAAACTCACACCCGGTTTCTCTGACTCCTTGTGACTAATTCTACACATGGGTGCTTTTTTTAAAAAAAAATCTAATCTTGAACAGGCCAAAAATAGATCAGCAGTGACCTTTGAAAACCATAAACTCTAAGATAATTAGTCATGGTTACATTTTTCCAAGGCCTGGAGTCTCATTGTAATTCCACCTTTTACCTTTTGCATATGGTGAAACAGAGTAAAAAATATTTTATCTCTTTTTACTTTTACTTTGGTAAAATCTTTAAAATGCTGCCCACTTACCAGCAGTGATATCTAGTTGTATAAAATAATAAATTACTCCATTTCCACTTACTGTTTTCCCTTATATGTTTTAATTTCATTTTAGGTATTTACTTAAAAGCAGCACTTACCTATAGGCATTTGCAAAACTCAAACCTTCCTTCCAATGATACCAGTAGCATTACATTAGAATGAAATCAACTGTGCCCTTTCATATATATGCAACATCATGACACAATGCACAAAATGGACAGACTTTATGCTTTCTTCTGTCTCCCTCCCCTTTCCACCCTCATGATACTTCCATCTGCATTCTTAAATATGCACTTTAAAAATCTTTTTTGCCAAACTCAAATTAGCCCACTGGATAATTATTTTAATCCAAGGAAATAGTTTTTTTTCTCTTTATGAAAGAATTAATTGCAATAATTCAGCCCTTGGAATACTGAGCATCAATAATACAATTATTTATTAAACTTTAGAAAGCATTGGAATTAATATTTGTTGAAAACCATTTCTTATTAGTAGCATTATGTATAAACAAAATAACTATAAAAATGATATAACTATATTACAAAACAGCATACTATAAAGAAGAAACTTATTTATCCATCCATCTATGCATACATCTATCTATCCATTTATGTATCTATCTAGCTGATTGTATGATGAAAGAAAAATCTAGAGAATAAAAGAAGAAAGAGAAGAGAAAAGGGCTGATTTTTTTATAGTGAGGAGGAGGAGGAGGAGGAGGAGGAGGAGGAGGAGGAGGAGGAGGAGGAGGAGGAGGAGGAGGAGGAGGA